>CM010312.1:392048-419437 GCA_001923025.3 Taenia multiceps | reverse complement strand
GATTTAGCCCACGTGAACTCAGATTTGATGGTTAGATTGAAGAAATTTAGCTTCACTTCGTCGATTTAGCCCACGTTCAGATTTGATGGTTAGATTGAAGAAATTTAGCTTCACGTTCATCGATTTAGCCCACGTGAACTCAGATTTGATGGTTAGATTGAAGAAATTTAGCTTCACATTCATCGATTTAGCCCACGTGAACTCAGATTTGATGGTTAGATTGAAGAAATTTAGCTTCACATTCATCGATTTAGCCCACGTGAACTCAGATTTGATGGTTAGATTGAAGAAATTTAGCTTCACATTCATCGATTTAGCCCACGTGAACTCAGATTTGATGGTTAGATTGAAGAAATTTAGCTTCACATTCATCGATTTAGCCCACGTGAACTCAGATTTGATGGTTAGATTGAAGAAATTTAGCTTCACATTCATCGATTTAGCCCACGTGAACTCAGATTTGATGGTTAGATTGAAGAAATTTAGCTTCACATTCATCGATTTAGCCCACGTGAACTCAGATTTGATGGTTAGATTGAAGAAATTTAGCTTCACATTCATCGATTTAGCCCACGTGAACTCAGATTTGATGGTTAGATTGAAGAAATTTAGCTTCACATTCATCGATTTAGCCCACGTGAACTCAGATTTGATGGTTAGATTGAAGAAATTTAGCTTCACATTCATCGATTTAGCCCACGTGAACTCAGATTTGATGGTTAGATTGAAGAAATTTAGCTTCACATTCATCGATTTAGCCCACGTGAACTCAGATTTGATGGTTAGATTGAAGAAATTTAGCTTCACATTCATCGATTTAGCCCACGTGAACTCAGATTTGATGGTTAGATTGAAGAAATTTAGCTTCACATTCATCGATTTAGCCCACGTGAACTCAGATTTGATGGTTAGATTGAAGAAATTTAGCTTCACATTCATCGATTTAGCCCACGTGAACTCAGATTTGATGGTTAGATTGAAGAAATTTAGCTTCACATTCATCGATTTAGCCCACGTGAACTCAGATTTGATGGTTAGATTGAAGAAATTTAGCTTCACATTCATCGATTTAGCCCACGTGAACTCAGATTTGATGGTTAGATTGAAGAAATTTAGCTTCACATTCATCGATTTAGCCCACGTGAACTCAGATTTGATGGTTAGATTGAAGAAATTTAGCTTCACATTCATCGATTTAGCCCACGTGAACTCAGATTTGATGGTTAGATTGAAGAAATTTAGCTTCACATTCATCGATTTAGCCCACGTGAACTCAGATTTGATGGTTAGATTGAAGAAATTTAGCTTCACATTCATCGATTTAGCCCACGTGAACTCAGATTTGATGGTTAGATTGAAGAAATTTAGCTTCACATTCATCGATTTAGCCCACGTGAACTCAGATTTGATGGTTAGATTGAAGAAATTTAGCTTCACATTCATCGATTTAGCCCACGTGAACTCAGATTTGATGGTTAGATTGAAGAAATTTAGCTTCACATTCATCGATTTAGCCCACGTGAACTCAGATTTGATGGTTAGATTGAAGAAATTTAGCTTCACATTCATCGATTTAGCCCACGTGAACTCAGATTTGATGGTTAGATTGAAGAAATTTAGCTTCACATTCATCGATTTAGCCCACGTGAACTCAGATTTGATGGTTAGATTGAAGAAATTTAGCTTCACATTCATCGATTTAGCCCACGTGAACTCAGATTTGATGGTTAGATTGAAGAAATTTAGCTTCACATTCATCGATTTAGCCCACGTGAACTCAGATTTGATGGTTAGATTGAAGAAATTTAGCTTCACATTCATCGATTTAGCCCACGTGAACTCAGATTTGATGGTTAGATTGAAGAAATTTAGCTTCACATTCATCGATTTAGCCCACGTGAACTCAGATTTGATGGTTAGATTGAAGAAATTTAGCTTCACATTCATCGATTTAGCCCACGTGAACTCAGATTTGATGGTTAGATTGAAGAAATTTAGCTTCACATTCATCGATTTAGCCCACGTGAACTCAGATTTGATGGTTAGATTGAAGAAATTTAGCTTCACATTCATCGATTTAGCCCACGTGAACTCAGATTTGATGGTTAGATTGAAGAAATTTAGCTTCACATTCATCGATTTAGCCCACGTGAACTCAGATTTGATGGTTAGATTGAAGAAATTTAGCTTCACATTCATCGATTTAGCCCACGTGAACTCAGATTTGATGGTTAGATTGAAGAAATTTAGCTTCACATTCATCGATTTAGCCCACGTGAACTCAGATTTGATGGTTAGATTGAAGAAATTTAGCTTCACATTCATCGATTTAGCCCACGTGAACTCAGATTTGATGGTTAGATTGAAGAAATTTAGCTTCACATTCATCGATTTAGCCCACGTGAACTCAGATTTGATGGTTAGATTGAAGAAATTTAGCTTCACATTCATCGATTTAGCCCACGTGAACTCAGATTTGATGGTTAGATTGAAGAAATTTAGCTTCACATTCATCGATTTAGCCCACGTGAACTCAGATTTGATGGTTAGATTGAAGAAATTTAGCTTCACATTCATCGATTTAGCCCACGTGAACTCAGATTTGATGGTTAGATTGAAGAAATTTAGCTTCACATTCATCGATTTAGCCCACGTGAACTCAGATTTGATGGTTAGATTGAAGAAATTTAGCTTCACATTCATCGATTTAGCCCACGTGAACTCAGATTTGATGGTTAGATTGAAGAAATTTAGCTTCACATTCATCGATTTAGCCCACGTGAACTCAGATTTGATGGTTAGATTGAAGAAATTTAGCTTCACATTCATCGATTTAGCCCACGTGAACTCAGATTTGATGGTTAGATTGAAGAAATTTAGCTTCACATTCATCGATTTAGCCCACGTGAACTCAGATTTGATGGTTAGATTGAAGAAATTTAGCTTCACATTCATCGATTTAGCCCACGTGAACTCAGATTTGATGGTTAGATTGAAGAAATTTAGCTTCACATTCATCGATTTAGCCCACGTGAACTCAGATTTGATGGTTAGATTGAAGAAATTTAGCTTCACATTCATCGATTTAGCCCACGTGAACTCAGATTTGATGGTTAGATTGAAGAAATTTAGCTTCACATTCATCGATTTAGCCCACGTGAACTCAGATTTGATGGTTAGATTGAAGAAATTTAGCTTCACATTCATCGATTTAGCCCACGTGAACTCAGATTTGATGGTTAGATTGAAGAAATTTAGCTTCACATTCATCGATTTAGCCCACGTGAACTCAGATTTGATGGTTAGATTGAAGAAATTTAGCTTCACATTCATCGATTTAGCCCACGTGAACTCAGATTTGATGGTTAGATTGAAGAAATTTAGCTTCACATTCATCGATTTAGCCCACGTGAACTCAGATTTGATGGTTAGATTGAAGAAATTTAGCTTCACATTCATCGATTTAGCCCACGTGAACTCAGATTTGATGGTTAGATTGAAGAAATTTAGCTTCACATTCATCGATTTAGCCCACGTGAACTCAGATTTGATGGTTAGATTGAAGAAATTTAGCTTCACATTCATCGATTTAGCCCACGTGAACTCAGATTTGATGGTTAGATTGAAGAAATTTAGCTTCACATTCATCGATTTAGCCCACGTGAACTCAGATTTGATGGTTAGATTGAAGAAATTTAGCTTCACATTCATCGATTTAGCCCACGTGAACTCAGATTTGATGGTTAGATTGAAGAAATTTAGCTTCACATTCATCGATTTAGCCCACGTGAACTCAGATTTGATGGTTAGATTGAAGAAATTTAGCTTCACATTCATCGATTTAGCCCACGTGAACTCAGATTTGATGGTTAGATTGAAGAAATTTAGCTTCACATTCATCGATTTAGCCCACGTGAACTCAGATTTGATGGTTAGATTGAAGAAATTTAGCTTCACATTCATCGATTTAGCCCACGTGAACTCAGATTTGATGGTTAGATTGAAGAAATTTAGCTTCACATTCATCGATTTAGCCCACGTGAACTCAGATTTGATGGTTAGATTGAAGAAATTTAGCTTCACATTCATCGATTTAGCCCACGTGAACTCAGATTTGATGGTTAGATTGAAGAAATTTAGCTTCACATTCATCGATTTAGCCCACGTGAACTCAGATTTGATGGTTAGATTGAAGAAATTTAGCTTCACATTCATCGATTTAGCCCACGTGAACTCAGATTTGATGGTTAGATTGAAGAAATTTAGCTTCACATTCATCGATTTAGCCCACGTGAACTCAGATTTGATGGTTAGATTGAAGAAATTTAGCTTCACATTCATCGATTTAGCCCACGTGAACTCAGATTTGATGGTTAGATTGAAGAAATTTAGCTTCACATTCATCGATTTAGCCCACGTGAACTCAGATTTGATGGTTAGATTGAAGAAATTTAGCTTCACATTCATCGATTTAGCCCACGTGAACTCAGATTTGATGGTTAGATTGAAGAAATTTAGCTTCACATTCATCGATTTAGCCCACGTGAACT
Organism: Taenia multiceps; assembly: GCA_001923025.3. Lineage (NCBI taxonomy): Eukaryota > Metazoa > Platyhelminthes > Cestoda > Cyclophyllidea > Taeniidae > Taenia > Taenia multiceps. The sequence goes on along the minus strand of CM010312.1, from coordinate 414,887 downwards.
CAGATTTGATGGTTAGATTGAAGAAATTTAGCTTCACATTCATCGATTTAGCCCACGTGAACTCAGATTTGATGGTTAGATTGAAGAAATTTAGCTTCACATTCATCGATTTAGCCCACGTGAACTCAGATTTGATGGTTAGATTGAAGAAATTTAGCTTCACATTCATCGATTTAGCCCACGTGAACTCAGATTTGATGGTTAGATTGAAGAAATTTAGCTTCACATTCATCGATTTAGCCCACGTGAACTCAGATTTGATGGTTAGATTGAAGAAATTTAGCTTCACATTCATCGATTTAGCCCACGTGAACTCAGATTTGATGGTTAGATTGAAGAAATTTAGCTTCACATTCATCGATTTAGCCCACGTGAACTCAGATTTGATGGTTAGATTGAAGAAATTTAGCTTCACATTCATCGATTTAGCCCACGTGAACTCAGATTTGATGGTTAGATTGAAGAAATTTAGCTTCACATTCATCGATTTAGCCCACGTGAACTCAGATTTGATGGTTAGATTGAAGAAATTTAGCTTCACATTCATCGATTTAGCCCACGTGAACTCAGATTTGATGGTTAGATTGAAGAAATTTAGCTTCACATTCATCGATTTAGCCCACGTGAACTCAGATTTGATGGTTAGATTGAAGAAATTTAGCTTCACATTCATCGATTTAGCCCACGTGAACTCAGATTTGATGGTTAGATTGAAGAAATTTAGCTTCACATTCATCGATTTAGCCCACGTGAACTCAGATTTGATGGTTAGATTGAAGAAATTTAGCTTCACATTCATCGATTTAGCCCACGTGAACTCAGATTTGATGGTTAGATTGAAGAAATTTAGCTTCACATTCATCGATTTAGCCCACGTGAACTCAGATTTGATGGTTAGATTGAAGAAATTTAGCTTCACATTCATCGATTTAGCCCACGTGAACTCAGATTTGATGGTTAGATTGAAGAAATTTAGCTTCACATTCATCGATTTAGCCCACGTGAACTCAGATTTGATGGTTAGATTGAAGAAATTTAGCTTCACATTCATCGATTTAGCCCACGTGAACTCAGATTTGATGGTTAGATTGAAGAAATTTAGCTTCACATTCATCGATTTAGCCCACGTGAACTCAGATTTGATGGTTAGATTGAAGAAATTTAGCTTCACATTCATCGATTTAGCCCACGTGAACTCAGATTTGATGGTTAGATTGAAGAAATTTAGCTTCACATTCATCGATTTAGCCCACGTGAACTCAGATTTGATGGTTAGATTGAAGAAATTTAGCTTCACATTCATCGATTTAGCCCACGTGAACTCAGATTTGATGGTTAGATTGAAGAAATTTAGCTTCACATTCATCGATTTAGCCCACGTGAACTCAGATTTGATGGTTAGATTGAAGAAATTTAGCTTCACATTCATCGATTTAGCCCACGTGAACTCAGATTTGATGGTTAGATTGAAGAAATTTAGCTTCACATTCATCGATTTAGCCCACGTGAACTCAGATTTGATGGTTAGATTGAAGAAATTTAGCTTCACATTCATCGATTTAGCCCACGTGAACTCAGATTTGATGGTTAGATTGAAGAAATTTAGCTTCACATTCATCGATTTAGCCCACGTGAACTCAGATTTGATGGTTAGATTGAAGAAATTTAGCTTCACATTCATCGATTTAGCCCACGTGAACTCAGATTTGATGGTTAGATTGAAGAAATTTAGCTTCACATTCATCGATTTAGCCCACGTGAACTCAGATTTGATGGTTAGATTGAAGAAATTTAGCTTCACATTCATCGATTTAGCCCACGTGAACTCAGATTTGATGGTTAGATTGAAGAAATTTAGCTTCACATTCATCGATTTAGCCCACGTGAACTCAGATTTGATGGTTAGATTGAAGAAATTTAGCTTCACATTCATCGATTTAGCCCACGTGAACTCAGATTTGATGGTTAGATTGAAGAAATTTAGCTTCACATTCATCGATTTAGCCCACGTGAACTCAGATTTGATGGTTAGATTGAAGAAATTTAGCTTCACATTCATCGATTTAGCCCACGTGAACTCAGATTTGATGGTTAGATTGAAGAAATTTAGCTTCACATTCATCGATTTAGCCCACGTGAACTCAGATTTGATGGTTAGATTGAAGAAATTTAGCTTCACATTCATCGATTTAGCCCACGTGAACTCAGATTTGATGGTTAGATTGAAGAAATTTAGCTTCACATTCATCGATTTAGCCCACGTGAACTCAGATTTGATGGTTAGATTGAAGAAATTTAGCTTCACATTCATCGATTTAGCCCACGTGAACTCAGATTTGATGGTTAGATTGAAGAAATTTAGCTTCACATTCATCGATTTAGCCCACGTGAACTCAGATTTGATGGTTAGATTGAAGAAATTTAGCTTCACATTCATCGATTTAGCCCACGTGAACTCAGATTTGATGGTTAGATTGAAGAAATTTAGCTTCACATTCATCGATTTAGCCCACGTGAACTCAGATTTGATGGTTAGATTGAAGAAATTTAGCTTCACATTCATCGATTTAGCCCACGTGAACTCAGATTTGATGGTTAGATTGAAGAAATTTAGCTTCACATTCATCGATTTAGCCCACGTGAACTCAGATTTGATGGTTAGATTGAAGAAATTTAGCTTCACATTCATCGATTTAGCCCACGTGAACTCAGATTTGATGGTTAGATTGAAGAAATTTAGCTTCACATTCATCGATTTAGCCCACGTGAACTCAGATTTGATGGTTAGATTGAAGAAATTTAGCTTCACATTCATCGATTTAGCCCACGTGAACTCAGATTTGATGGTTAGATTGAAGAAATTTAGCTTCACATTCATCGATTTAGCCCACGTGAACTCAGATTTGATGGTTAGATTGAAGAAATTTAGCTTCACATTCATCGATTTAGCCCACGTGAACTCAGATTTGATGGTTAGATTGAAGAAATTTAGCTTCACATTCATCGATTTAGCCCACGTGAACTCAGATTTGATGGTTAGATTGAAGAAATTTAGCTTCACATTCATCGATTTAGCCCACGTGAACTCAGATTTGATGGTTAGATTGAAGAAATTTAGCTTCACATTCATCGATTTAGCCCACGTGAACTCAGATTTGATGGTTAGATTGAAGAAATTTAGCTTCACATTCATCGATTTAGCCCACGTGAACTCAGATTTGATGGTTAGATTGAAGAAATTTAGCTTCACATTCATCGATTTAGCCCACGTGAACTCAGATTTGATGGTTAGATTGAAGAAATTTAGCTTCACATTCATCGATTTAGCCCACGTGAACTCAGATTTGATGGTTAGATTGAAGAAATTTAGCTTCACATTCATCGATTTAGCCCACGTGAACTCAGATTTGATGGTTAGATTGAAGAAATTTAGCTTCACATTCATCGATTTAGCCCACGTGAACTCAGATTTGATGGTTAGATTGAAGAAATTTAGCTTCACATTCATCGATTTAGCCCACGTGAACTCAGATTTGATGGTTAGATTGAAGAAATTTAGCTTCACATTCATCGATTTAGCCCACGTGAACTCAGATTTGATGGTTAGATTGAAGAAATTTAGCTTCACATTCATCGATTTAGCCCACGTGAACTCAGATTTGATGGTTAGATTGAAGAAATTTAGCTTCACATTCATCGATTTAGCCCACGTGAACTCAGATTTGATGGTTAGATTGAAGAAATTTAGCTTCACATTCATCGATTTAGCCCACGTGAACTCAGATTTGATGGTTAGATTGAAGAAATTTAGCTTCACATTCATCGATTTAGCCCACGTGAACTCAGATTTGATGGTTAGATTGAAGAAATTTAGCTTCACATTCATCGATTTAGCCCACGTGAACTCAGATTTGATGGTTAGATTGAAGAAATTTAGCTTCACATTCATCGATTTAGCCCACGTGAACTCAGATTTGATGGTTAGATTGAAGAAATTTAGCTTCACATTCATCGATTTAGCCCACGTGAACTCAGATTTGATGGTTAGATTGAAGAAATTTAGCTTCACATTCATCGATTTAGCCCACGTGAACTCAGATTTGATGGTTAGATTGAAGAAATTTAGCTTCACATTCATCGATTTAGCCCACGTGAACTCAGATTTGATGGTTAGATTGAAGAAATTTAGCTTCACATTCATCGATTTAGCCCACGTGAACTCAGATTTGATGGTTAGATTGAAGAAATTTAGCTTCACATTCATCGATTTAGCCCACGTGAACTCAGATTTGATGGTTAGATTGAAGAAATTTAGCTTCACATTCATCGATTTAGCCCACGTGAACTCAGATTTGATGGTTAGATTGAAGAAATTTAGCTTCACATTCATCGATTTAGCCCACGTGAACTCAGATTTGATGGTTAGATTGAAGAAATTTAGCTTCACATTCATCGATTTAGCCCACGTGAACTCAGATTTGATGGTTAGATTGAAGAAATTTAGCTTCACATTCATCGATTTAGCCCACGTGAACTCAGATTTGATGGTTAGATTGAAGAAATTTAGCTTCACATTCATCGATTTAGCCCACGTGAACTCAGATTTGATGGTTAGATTGAAGAAATTTAGCTTCACATTCATCGATTTAGCCCACGTGAACTCAGATTTGATGGTTAGATTGAAGAAATTTAGCTTCACATTCATCGATTTAGCCCACGTGAACTCAGATTTGATGGTTAGATTGAAGAAATTTAGCTTCACATTCATCGATTTAGCCCACGTGAACTCAGATTTGATGGTTAGATTGAAGAAATTTAGCTTCACATTCATCGATTTAGCCCACGTGAACTCAGATTTGATGGTTAGATTGAAGAAATTTAGCTTCACATTCATCGATTTAGCCCACGTGAACTCAGATTTGATGGTTAGATTGAAGAAATTTAGCTTCACATTCATCGATTTAGCCCACGTGAACTCAGATTTGATGGTTAGATTGAAGAAATTTAGCTTCACATTCATCGATTTAGCCCACGTGAACTCAGATTTGATGGTTAGATTGAAGAAATTTAGCTTCACATTCATCGATTTAGCCCACGTGAACTCAGATTTGATGGTTAGATTGAAGAAATTTAGCTTCACATTCATCGATTTAGCCCACGTGAACTCAGATTTGATGGTTAGATTGAAGAAATTTAGCTTCACATTCATCGATTTAGCCCACGTGAACTCAGATTTGATGGTTAGATTGAAGAAATTTAGCTTCACATTCATCGATTTAGCCCACGTGAACTCAGATTTGATGGTTAGATTGAAGAAATTTAGCTTCACATTCATCGATTTAGCCCACGTGAACTCAGATTTGATGGTTAGATTGAAGAAATTTAGCTTCACATTCATCGATTTAGCCCACGTGAACTCAGATTTGATGGTTAGATTGAAGAAATTTAGCTTCACATTCATCGATTTAGCCCACGTGAACTCAGATTTGATGGTTAGATTGAAGAAATTTAGCTTCACATTCATCGATTTAGCCCACGTGAACTCAGATTTGATGGTTAGATTGAAGAAATTTAGCTTCACATTCATCGATTTAGCCCACGTGAACTCAGATTTGATGGTTAGATTGAAGAAATTTAGCTTCACATTCATCGATTTAGCCCACGTGAACTCAGATTTGATGGTTAGATTGAAGAAATTTAGCTTCACATTCATCGATTTAGCCCACGTGAACTCAGATTTGATGGTTAGATTGAAGAAATTTAGCTTCACATTCATCGATTTAGCCCACGTGAACTCAGATTTGATGGTTAGATTGAAGAAATTTAGCTTCACATTCATCGATTTAGCCCACGTGAACTCAGATTTGATGGTTAGATTGAAGAAATTTAGCTTCACATTCATCGATTTAGCCCACGTGAACTCAGATTTGATGGTTAGATTGAAGAAATTTAGCTTCACATTCATCGATTTAGCCCACGTGAACTCAGATTTGATGGTTAGATTGAAGAAATTTAGCTTCACATTCATCGATTTAGCCCACGTGAACTCAGATTTGATGGTTAGATTGAAGAAATTTAGCTTCACATTCATCGATTTAGCCCACGTGAACTCAGATTTGATGGTTAGATTGAAGAAATTTAGCTTCACATTCATCGATTTAGCCCACGTGAACTCAGATTTGATGGTTAGATTGAAGAAATTTAGCTTCACATTCATCGATTTAGCCCACGTGAACTCAGATTTGATGGTTAGATTGAAGAAATTTAGCTTCACATTCATCGATTTAGCCCACGTGAACTCAGATTTGATGGTTAGATTGAAGAAATTTAGCTTCACATTCATCGATTTAGCCCACGTGAACTCAGATTTGATGGTTAGATTGAAGAAATTTAGCTTCACATTCATCGATTTAGCCCACGTGAACTCAGATTTGATGGTTAGATTGAAGAAATTTAGCTTCACATTCATCGATTTAGCCCACGTGAACTCAGATTTGATGGTTAGATTGAAGAAATTTAGCTTCACATTCATCGATTTAGCCCACGTGAACTCAGATTTGATGGTTAGATTGAAGAAATTTAGCTTCACATTCATCGATTTAGCCCACGTGAACTCAGATTTGATGGTTAGATTGAAGAAATTTAGCTTCACATTCATCGATTTAGCCCACGTGAACTCAGATTTGATGGTTAGATTGAAGAAATTTAGCTTCACATTCATCGATTTAGCCCACGTGAACTCAGATTTGATGGTTAGATTGAAGAAATTTAGCTTCACATTCATCGATTTAGCCCACGTGAACTCAGATTTGATGGTTAGATTGAAGAAATTTAGCTTCACATTCATCGATTTAGCCCACGTGAACTCAGATTTGATGGTTAGATTGAAGAAATTTAGCTTCACATTCATCGATTTAGCCCACGTGAACTCAGATTTGATGGTTAGATTGAAGAAATTTAGCTTCACATTCATCGATTTAGCCCACGTGAACTCAGATTTGATGGTTAGATTGAAGAAATTTAGCTTCACATTCATCGATTTAGCCCACGTGAACTCAGATTTGATGGTTAGATTGAAGAAATTTAGCTTCACATTCATCGATTTAGCCCACGTGAACTCAGATTTGATGGTTAGATTGAAGAAATTTAGCTTCACATTCATCGATTTAGCCCACGTGAACTCAGATTTGATGGTTAGATTGAAGAAATTTAGCTTCACATTCATCGATTTAGCCCACGTGAACTCAGATTTGATGGTTAGATTGAAGAAATTTAGCTTCACATTCATCGATTTAGCCCACGTGAACTCAGATTTGATGGTTAGATTGAAGAAATTTAGCTTCACATTCATCGATTTAGCCCACGTGAACTCAGATTTGATGGTTAGATTGAAGAAATTTAGCTTCACATTCATCGATTTAGCCCACGTGAACTCAGATTTGATGGTTAGATTGAAGAAATTTAGCTTCACATTCATCGATTTAGCCCACGTGAACTCAGATTTGATGGTTAGATTGAAGAAATTTAGCTTCACATTCATCGATTTAGCCCACGTGAACTCAGATTTGATGGTTAGATTGAAGAAATTTAGCTTCACATTCATCGATTTAGCCCACGTGAACTCAGATTTGATGGTTAGATTGAAGAAATTTAGCTTCACATTCATCGATTTAGCCCACGTGAACTCAGATTTGATGGTTAGATTGAAGAAATTTAGCTTCACATTCATCGATTTAGCCCACGTGAACTCAGATTTGATGGTTAGATTGAAGAAATTTAGCTTCACATTCATCGATTTAGCCCACGTGAACTCAGATTTGATGGTTAGATTGAAGAAATTTAGCTTCACATTCATCGATTTAGCCCACGTGAACTCAGATTTGATGGTTAGATTGAAGAAATTTAGCTTCACATTCATCGATTTAGCCCACGTGAACTCAGATTTGATGGTTAGATTGAAGAAATTTAGCTTCACATTCATCGATTTAGCCCACGTGAACTCAGATTTGATGGTTAGATTGAAGAAATTTAGCTTCACATTCATCGATTTAGCCCACGTGAACTCAGATTTGATGGTTAGATTGAAGAAATTTAGCTTCACATTCATCGATTTAGCCCACGTGAACTCAGATTTGATGGTTAGATTGAAGAAATTTAGCTTCACATTCATCGATTTAGCCCACGTGAACTCAGATTTGATGGTTAGATTGAAGAAATTTAGCTTCACATTCATCGATTTAGCCCACGTGAACTCAGATTTGATGGTTAGATTGAAGAAATTTAGCTTCACATTCATCGATTTAGCCCACGTGAACTCAGATTTGATGGTTAGATTGAAGAAATTTAGCTTCACATTCATCGATTTAGCCCACGTGAACTCAGATTTGATGGTTAGATTGAAGAAATTTAGCTTCACATTCATCGATTTAGCCCACGTGAACTCAGATTTGATGGTTAGATTGAAGAAATTTAGCTTCACATTCATCGATTTAGCCCACGTGAACTCAGATTTGATGGTTAGATTGAAGAAATTTAGCTTCACATTCATCGATTTAGCCCACGTGAACTCAGATTTGATGGTTAGATTGAAGAAATTTAGCTTCACATTCATCGATTTAGCCCACGTGAACTCAGATTTGATGGTTAGATTGAAGAAATTTAGCTTCACATTCATCGATTTAGCCCACGTGAACTCAGATTTGATGGTTAGATTGAAGAAATTTAGCTTCACATTCATCGATTTAGCCCACGTGAACTCAGATTTGATGGTTAGATTGAAGAAATTTAGCTTCACATTCATCGATTTAGCCCACGTGAACTCAGATTTGATGGTTAGATTGAAGAAATTTAGCTTCACATTCATCGATTTAGCCCACGTGAACTCAGATTTGATGGTTAGATTGAAGAAATTTAGCTTCACATTCATCGATTTAGCCCACGTGAACTCAGATTTGATGGTTAGATTGAAGAAATTTAGCTTCACATTCATCGATTTAGCCCACGTGAACTCAGATTTGATGGTTAGATTGAAGAAATTTAGCTTCACATTCATCGATTTAGCCCACGTGAACTCAGATTTGATGGTTAGATTGAAGAAATTTAGCTTCACATTCATCGATTTAGCCCACGTGAACTCAGATTTGATGGTTAGATTGAAGAAATTTAGCTTCACATTCATCGATTTAGCCCACGTGAACTCAGATTTGATGGTTAGATTGAAGAAATTTAGCTTCACATTCATCGATTTAGCCCACGTGAACTCAGATTTGATGGTTAGATTGAAGAAATTTAGCTTCACATTCATCGATTTAGCCCACGTGAACTCAGATTTGATGGTTAGATTGAAGAAATTTAGCTTCACATTCATCGATTTAGCCCACGTGAACTCAGATTTGATGGTTAGATTGAAGAAATTTAGCTTCACATTCATCGATTTAGCCCACGTGAACTCAGATTTGATGGTTAGATTGAAGAAATTTAGCTTCACATTCATCGATTTAGCCCACGTGAACTCAGATTTGATGGTTAGATTGAAGAAATTTAGCTTCACATTCATCGATTTAGCCCACGTGAACTCAGATTTGATGGTTAGATTGAAGAAATTTAGCTTCACATTCATCGATTTAGCCCACGTGAACTCAGATTTGATGGTTAGATTGAAGAAATTTAGCTTCACATTCATCGATTTAGCCCACGTGAACTCAGATTTGATGGTTAGATTGAAGAAATTTAGCTTCACATTCATCGATTTAGCCCACGTGAACTCAGATTTGATGGTTAGATTGAAGAAATTTAGCTTCACATTCATCGATTTAGCCCACGTGAACTCAGATTTGATGGTTAGATTGAAGAAATTTAGCTTCACATTCATCGATTTAGCCCACGTGAACTCAGATTTGATGGTTAGATTGAAGAAATTTAGCTTCACATTCATCGATTTAGCCCACGTGAACTCAGATTTGATGGTTAGATTGAAGAAATTTAGCTTCACATTCATCGATTTAGCCCACGTGAACTCAGATTTGATGGTTAGATTGAAGAAATTTAGCTTCACATTCATCGATTTAGCCCACGTGAACTCAGATTTGATGGTTAGATTGAAGAAATTTAGCTTCACATTCATCGATTTAGCCCACGTGAACTCAGATTTGATGGTTAGATTGAAGAAATTTAGCTTCACATTCATCGATTTAGCCCACGTGAACTCAGATTTGATGGTTAGATTGAAGAAATTTAGCTTCACATTCATCGATTTAGCCCACGTGAACTCAGATTTGATGGTTAGATTGAAGAAATTTAGCTTCACATTCATCGATTTAGCCCACGTGAACTCAGATTTGATGGTTAGATTGAAGAAATTTAGCTTCACATTCATCGATTTAGCCCACGTGAACTCAGATTTGATGGTTAGATTGAAGAAATTTAGCTTCACATTCATCGATTTAGCCCACGTGAACTCAGATTTGATGGTTAGATTGAAGAAATTTAGCTTCACATTCATCGATTTAGCCCACGTGAACTCAGATTTGATGGTTAGATTGAAGAAATTTAGCTTCACATTCATCGATTTAGCCCACGTGAACTCAGATTTGATGGTTAGATTGAAGAAATTTAGCTTCACATTCATCGATTTAGCCCACGTGAACTCAGATTTGATGGTTAGATTGAAGAAATTTAGCTTCACATTCATCGATTTAGCCCACGTGAACTCAGATTTGATGGTTAGATTGAAGAAATTTAGCTTCACATTCATCGATTTAGCCCACGTGAACTCAGATTTGATGGTTAGATTGAAGAAATTTAGCTTCACATTCATCGATTTAGCCCACGTGAACTCAGATTTGATGGTTAGATTGAAGAAATTTAGCTTCACATTCATCGATTTAGCCCACGTGAACTCAGATTTGATGGTTAGATTGAAGAAATTTAGCTTCACATTCATCGATTTAGCCCACGTGAACTCAGATTTGATGGTTAGATTGAAGAAATTTAGCTTCACATTCATCGATTTAGCCCACGTGAACTCAGATTTGATGGTTAGATTGAAGAAATTTAGCTTCACATTCATCGATTTAGCCCACGTGAACTCAGATTTGATGGTTAGATTGAAGAAATTTAGCTTCACATTCATCGATTTAGCCCACGTGAACTCAGATTTGATGGTTAGATTGAAGAAATTTAGCTTCACATTCATCGATTTAGCCCACGTGAACTCAGATTTGATGGTTAGATTGAAGAAATTTAGCTTCACATTCATCGATTTAGCCCACGTGAACTCAGATTTGATGGTTAGATTGAAGAAATTTAGCTTCACATTCATCGATTTAGCCCACGTGAACTCAGATTTGATGGTTAGATTGAAGAAATTTAGCTTCACATTCATCGATTTAGCCCACGTGAACTCAGATTTGATGGTTAGATTGAAGAAATTTAGCTTCACATTCATCGATTTAGCCCACGTGAACTCAGATTTGATGGTTAGATTGAAGAAATTTAGCTTCACATTCATCGATTTAGCCCACGTGAACTCAGATTTGATGGTTAGATTGAAGAAATTTAGCTTCACATTCATCGATTTAGCCCACGTGAACTCAGATTTGATGGTTAGATTGAAGAAATTTAGCTTCACATTCATCGATTTAGCCCACGTGAACTCAGATTTGATGGTTAGATTGAAGAAATTTAGCTTCACATTCATCGATTTAGCCCACGTGAACTCAGATTTGATGGTTAGATTGAAGAAATTTAGCTTCACATTCATCGATTTAGCCCACGTGAACTCAGATTTGATGGTTAGATTGAAGAAATTTAGCTTCACATTCATCGATTTAGCCCACGTGAACTCAGATTTGATGGTTAGATTGAAGAAATTTAGCTTCACATTCATCGATTTAGCCCACGTGAACTCAGATTTGATGGTTAGATTGAAGAAATTTAGCTTCACATTCATCGATTTAGCCCACGTGAACTCAGATTTGATGGTTAGATTGAAGAAATTTAGCTTCACATTCATCGATTTAGCCCACGTGAACTCAGATTTGATGGTTAGATTGAAGAAATTTAGCTTCACATTCATCGATTTAGCCCACGTGAACTCAGATTTGATGGTTAGATTGAAGAAATTTAGCTTCACATTCATCGATTTAGCCCACGTGAACTCAGATTTGATGGTTAGATTGAAGAAATTTAGCTTCACATTCATCGATTTAGCCCACGTGAACTCAGATTTGATGGTTAGATTGAAGAAATTTAGCTTCACATTCATCGATTTAGCCCACGTGAACTCAGATTTGATGGTTAGATTGAAGAAATTTAGCTTCACATTCATCGATTTAGCCCACGTGAACTCAGATTTGATGGTTAGATTGAAGAAATTTAGCTTCACATTCATCGATTTAGCCCACGTGAACTCAGATTTGATGGTTAGATTGAAGAAATTTAGCTTCACATTCATCGATTTAGCCCACGTGAACTCAGATTTGATGGTTAGATTGAAGAAATTTAGCTTCACATTCATCGATTTAGCCCACGTGAACTCAGATTTGATGGTTAGATTGAAGAAATTTAGCTTCACATTCATCGATTTAGCCCACGTGAACTCAGATTTGATGGTTAGATTGAAGAAATTTAGCTTCACATTCATCGATTTAGCCCACGTGAACTCAGATTTGATGGTTAGATTGAAGAAATTTAGCTTCACATTCATCGATTTAGCCCACGTGAACTCAGATTTGATGGTTAGATTGAAGAAATTTAGCTTCACATTCATCGATTTAGCCCACGTGAACTCAGATTTGATGGTTAGATTGAAGAAATTTAGCTTCACATTCATCGATTTAGCCCACGTGAACTCAGATTTGATGGTTAGATTGAAGAAATTTAGCTTCACATTCATCGATTTAGCCCACGTGAACTCAGATTTGATGGTTAGATTGAAGAAATTTAGCTTCACATTCATCGATTTAGCCCACGTGAACTCAGATTTGATGGTTAGATTGAAGAAATTTAGCTTCACATTCATCGATTTAGCCCACGTGAACTCAGATTTGATGGTTAGATTGAAGAAATTTAGCTTCACATTCATCGATTTAGCCCACGTGAACTCAGATTTGATGGTTAGATTGAAGAAATTTAGCTTCACATTCATCGATTTAGCCCACGTGAACTCAGATTTGATGGTTAGATTGAAGAAATTTAGCTTCACATTCATCGATTTAGCCCACGTGAACTCAGATTTGATGGTTAGATTGAAGAAATTTAGCTTCACATTCATCGATTTAGCCCACGTGAACTCAGATTTGATGGTTAGATTGAAGAAATTTAGCTTCACATTCATCGATTTAGCCCACGTGAACTCAGATTTGATGGTTAGATTGAAGAAATTTAGCTTCACATTCATCGATTTAGCCCACGTGAACTCAGATTTGATGGTTAGATTGAAGAAATTTAGCTTCACATTCATCGATTTAGCCCACGTGAACTCAGATTTGATGGTTAGATTGAAGAAATTTAGCTTCACATTCATCGATTTAGCCCACGTGAACTCAGATTTGATGGTTAGATTGAAGAAATTTAGCTTCACATTCATCGATTTAGCCCACGTGAACTCAGATTTGATGGTTAGATTGAAGAAATTTAGCTTCACATTCATCGATTTAGCCCACGTGAACTCAGATTTGATGGTTAGATTGAAGAAATTTAGCTTCACATTCATCGATTTAGCCCACGTGAACTCAGATTTGATGGTTAGATTGAAGAAATTTAGCTTCACATTCATCGATTTAGCCCACGTGAACTCAGATTTGATGGTTAGATTGAAGAAATTTAGCTTCACATTCATCGATTTAGCCCACGTGAACTCAGATTTGATGGTTAGATTGAAGAAATTTAGCTTCACATTCATCGATTTAGCCCACGTGAACTCAGATTTGATGGTTAGATTGAAGAAATTTAGCTTCACATTCATCGATTTAGCCCACGTGAACTCAGATTTGATGGTTAGATTGAAGAAATTTAGCTTCACATTCATCGATTTAGCCCACGTGAACTCAGATTTGATGGTTAGATTGAAGAAATTTAGCTTCACATTCATCGATTTAGCCCACGTGAACTCAGATTTGATGGTTAGATTGAAGAAATTTAGCTTCACATTCATCGATTTAGCCCACGTGAACTCAGATTTGATGGTTAGATTGAAGAAATTTAGCTTCACATTCATCGATTTAGCCCACGTGAACTCAGATTTGATGGTTAGATTGAAGAAATTTAGCTTCACATTCATCGATTTAGCCCACGTGAACTCAGATTTGATGGTTAGATTGAAGAAATTTAGCTTCACATTCATCGATTTAGCCCACGTGAACTCAGATTTGATGGTTAGATTGAAGAAATTTAGCTTCACATTCATCGATTTAGCCCACGTGAACTCAGATTTGATGGTTAGATTGAAGAAATTTAGCTTCACATTCATCGATTTAGCCCACGTGAACTCAGATTTGATGGTTAGATTGAAGAAATTTAGCTTCACATTCATCGATTTAGCCCACGTGAACTCAGATTTGATGGTTAGATTGAAGAAATTTAGCTTCACATTCATCGATTTAGCCCACGTGAACTCAGATTTGATGGTTAGATTGAAGAAATTTAGCTTCACATTCATCGATTTAGCCCACGTGAACTCAGATTTGATGGTTAGATTGAAGAAATTTAGCTTCACATTCATCGATTTAGCCCACGTGAACTCAGATTTGATGGTTAGATTGAAGAAATTTAGCTTCACATTCATCGATTTAGCCCACGTGAACTCAGATTTGATGGTTAGATTGAAGAAATTTAGCTTCACATTCATCGATTTAGCCCACGTGAACTCAGATTTGATGGTTAGATTGAAGAAATTTAGCTTCACATTCATCGATTTAGCCCACGTGAACTCAGATTTGATGGTTAGATTGAAGAAATTTAGCTTCACATTCATCGATTTAGCCCACGTGAACTCAGATTTGATGGTTAGATTGAAGAAATTTAGCTTCACATTCATCGATTTAGCCCACGTGAACTCAGATTTGATGGTTAGATTGAAGAAATTTAGCTTCACATTCATCGATTTAGCCCACGTGAACTCAGATTTGATGGTTAGATTGAAGAAATTTAGCTTCACATTCGTCGATTTAGCCCACGTGAACTCAGATTTGATGGTTAGATTGAAGAAATTTAGCTTCACATTCATCGATTTAGCCCACGTGAACTCAGATTTGATGGTTAGATTGAAGAAATTTAGCTTCACATTCATCGATTTAGCCCACGTGAACTCAGATTTGATGGTTAGATTGAAGAAATTTAGCTTCACATTCATCGATTTAGCCCACGTGAACTCAGATTTGATGGTTAGATTGAAGAAATTTAGCTTCACATTCATCGATTTAGCCCACGTGAACTCAGATTTGATGGTTAGATTGAAGAAATTTAGCTTCACATTCATCGATTTAGCCCACGTGAACTCAGATTTGATGGTTAGATTGAAGAAATTTAGCTTCACATTCATCGATTTAGCCCACGTGAACTCAGATTTGATGGTTAGATTGAAGAAATTTAGCTTCACATTCATCGATTTAGCCCACGTGAACTCAGATTTGATGGTTAGATTGAAGAAATTTAGCTTCACATTCATCGATTTAGCCCACGTGAACTCAGATTTGATGGTTAGATTGAAGAAATTTAGCTTCACATTCATCGATTTAGGTGAAGAATTTAGCTTCAATCATCGATTTAGCCCACGTGAACTCAGATTTGATGGTTAGATTGAAGAAATTTAGCTTCACATTCATCGATTTAGCCACGTGAACTCAGATTTGATGGTTAGATTGAAGAAATTTAGCTTCACATTCATCGATTTAGCCCACGTGAACTCAGATTTGATGGTTAGATTGAAGAAATTTAGCTTCACATTCTCGATTTAGCCCACGTGAACTCAGATTTGATGGTTAGATTGAAGAAATTTAGCTTCACATTCATCGATTTAGCCCACGTGAACTCAGATTTGATGGTTAGATTGAAGAAATTTAGCTTCACATTCATCGATTTAGCCACGTGAACTCAGATTTGATGGTTAGATTGAAGAAATTAGCTTCACATTCGATTTAGCCCACGTGAACTCAGATTTGATGGTTAGATTGAAGAAATTTAGCTTCACATTCATCGATATAGCCCACGTGAACTCAGATTTGATGGTTAGATTGAAGAAATTTAGCTTCACATTCATCGATTTAGCCCACGTGAACTCAGATTTGATGGTTAGATTGAAGAAATTTAGCTTCCATTCATCGATTTAGCCACGTGAACTCAGATTTGATGGTTAGATTGAAGAAATTTAGCTTCACATTCATCGATTTAGCCCACGTGAACTCAGATTTGATGGTTAGATTGAAGAAATTTAGCTTCACATTCATCGATTTAGCCCACGTGAACTCAGATTTGATGGTTAGATTGAAGAAATTTAGCTTCACATTCATCGATTTAGCCCACGTGAACTCAGATTTGATGGTTAGATTGAAGAAATTTAGCTTCACATTCATCGATTTAGCCCACGTGAACTCAGATTTGATGGTTAGATTGAAGAAATTTAGCTTCACATTCGTCGATTTAGCCCACGTGAACTCAGATTTGATGGTTAGATTGAAGAAATTTAGCTTCACATTCATCGATTTAGCCCACGTGAACTCAGATTTGATGGTTAGATTGAAGAAATTTAGCTTCACATTCATCGATTTAGCCCACGTGAACTCAGATTTGATGGTTAGATTGAAGAAATTTAGCTTCACATTCATCGATTTAGCCCACGTGAACTCAGATTTGATGGTTAGATTGAAGAAATTTAGCTTCACATTCATCGATTTAGCCCACGTGAACTCAGATTTGATGGTTAGATTGAAGAAATTTAGCTTCACATTCATCGATTTAGCCCACGTGAACTCAGATTTGATGGTTAGATTAAAGAAATTTAGCTTCACATTCATCGATTTAGCCCACGTGAACTCAGATTTGATGGTTAGATTGAAGAAATTTAGCTTCACATTCATCGATTTAGCCCACGTGAACTCAGATTTGATGGTTAGATTGAAGAAATTTAGCTTCCACATTCATCGATTTAGCCCACGTGAACTCAGATTTGATGGTTAGATTGAAGAAATTTAGCTTCACATTCATCGATTTAGCCCACGTGAACTCAGATTTGATGGTTAGATTGAAGAAATTTAGCTTCACATTCATCGATTTAGCCCACGTGAACTCAGATTTGATGGTTAGATTGAAGAAATTTAGCTTCACATTCATCGATTTAGCCCACGTGAACTCAGATTTGATGGTTAGATTGAAGAAATTTAGCTTCACATTCATCGATTTAGCCCACGTGAACTCAGATTTGATGGTTAGATTGAAGAAATTTAGCTTCACATTCATCGATTTAGCCCACGTGAACTCAGATTTGATGGTAAGATTGAAGAAATTTAGCTTCACATTCATCGATTTAGCCCACGTGAACTCAGATTTGATGGTTAGATTGAAGAAATTTAGCTTCACATTCATCGATTTAGCCCACGTGAACTCAGATTTGATGGTTAGATTGAAGAAATTTAGCTTCACATTCATCGATTTAGCCCACGTGAACTCAGATTTGATGGTTAGATTGAAGAAATTTAGCTTCACATTCATCGATTTAGCCCACGTGAACTCAGATTTGATGGTTAGATTGAAGAAATTTAGCTTCACATTCATCGATTTAGCCCACGTGAACTCAGATTTGATGGTTAGATTGAAGAAATTTAGCTTCACATTCATCGATTTAGCCCACGTGAACTCAGATTTGATGGTTAGATTGAAGAAATTTAGCTTCACATTCATCGATTTAGCCCACGTGAACTCAGATTTGATGGTTAGATTGAAGAAATTTAGCTTCACATTCATCGATTTAGCCCACGTGAACTCAGATTTGATGGTTAGATTGAAGAAATTTAGCTTCACATTCATCGATTTAGCCCACGTGAACTCAGATTTGATGGTGGGATTGAAGAAATTTAGCTTCACATTCATCGATTTAGCCCACGTGAACTCAGATTTGATGGTTAGATTGAAGAAATTTGCTTCACATTCATCGATTTAGCCCACGTGAACTCAGATTTGATGGTTAGATTGAAGAAATTTAGCTTCACATTCATCGATTTAGCCCACGTGAACTCAGATTTGATGGTTAGATTGAAGAAATTTAGCTTCACATTCATCGATTTAGCCCACGTGAACTCAGATTTGATGGTTAGATTGAAGAAATTTAGCTTCACATTCATCGATTTAGCCCACGTGAACTCAGATTTGATGGTTAGATTGAAGAAATTAGCTTCACATTCATCGATTTAGCCACGTGAACTCAGATTTGATGGTTAGATTGAAGAAATTTAGCTTCACATTCATCGATTTAGCCACGTGAACTCAGATTTGATGGTTAGATTGAAGAAATTTAGCTTCACATTCATCGATTTAGCCCACGTGAACTCAGATTTGATGGTTAGATTGAAGAAATTTAGCTTCACATTCATCGATTTAGCCCACGTGAACTCAGATTTGATGGTTAGATTGAAGAAATTTAGCTTCACATTCATCGATTTAGCCCACGTGAACTCAGATTTGATGGTTAGATTGAAGAAATTTAGCTTCACATTCATCGATTTAGCCCACGTGAACTCAGATTTGATGGTTAGATTGAAGAAATTTAGCTTCACATTCATCGATTTAGCCCACGTGAACTCAGATTTGATGGTTAGATTGAAGAAGAAATTTAGCTTCACATTCATCGATTTAGCCCACGTGAACTCAGATTTGATGGTTAGATTGAAGAAATTTAGCTTCACATTCATCGATTTAGCCCACGTGAACTCAGATTTGATGGTTAGATTGAAGAAATTTAGCTTCACATTCATCGATTTAGCCCACGTGAACTCAGATTTGATGGTTAGATTGAAGAAATTAGCTTCACATTCATCGATTTAGCCCACGTGAACTCAGATTTGATGGTTAGATTGAAGAAATTTAGCTTCACATTCATCGATTTAGCCCACGTGAACTCAGATTTGATGGTTAGATTGAAGAAATTTAGCTTCACATTCATCGATTTAGCCCACGTGAACTCAGATTTGATGGTTAGATTGAAGAAATTTAGCTTCACATTCATCGATTTAGCCCACGTGAACTCAGATTTGATGGTTAGATTGAAGAAATTATCTTCTCTTTCATCGATTTAGCCCACGTGAACTCAGATTTGATGGTTAGATTGAAGAAATTTAGCTTCACATTCATCGATTTAGCCCACGTGAACTCAGATTTGATGGTTAGATTGAAGAAATTTAGCTTCACATTCATCGATTTAGCCCACGTGAACTCAGATTTGATGGTTAGATTGAAGAAATTTAGCTTCATTCATCGATTTAGCCCACGTGAACTCAGATTTGATGGTTAGATTGAAGAAATTTAGCTTCACATTCATCGATTTAGCCCACGTGAACTCAGATTTGATGGTTAGATTGAAGAAATTTAGCTTCACATTCATCGATTTAGCCCACGTGAACTCAGATTTGATGGTTAGATTGAAGAAATTTAGCTTCACATTCATCGATTTAGCCCACGTGAACTCAGATTTGATGGTTAGATTGAAGAAATTTAGCTTCACATTCATCGATTTAGCCCACGTGAACTCAGATTTGATGGTAAGATTGAAGAGATTTAGCTTCACATTCATCGATTTAGCCCACGTGAACTCAGATTTGATGGTTAGATTGAAGAAATTTAGCTTCACATTCATCGATTTAGCCCACGTGATCTCAGATTTGATGGTTAGATTGAAGAAATTTAGCTTCACATTCATCGATTTAGCCCACGTGAACTCAGATTTGATGGTTAGATTGAAGAAATTAACTTCACATTCATCGATCTAGCCTACGTGAACTCAGATTTGATGGTTAGAATTAAGAGATTTAGCTTCACATTCATCGATTTAGCCCACGTGAACTCAGATTTGATGGTTAGATTGAAGAAATTTAGCTTCACATTCATCGATTTAGCCCACGTGAACTCAGATTTGATGGTTAGATTGAAGAAATTTAGCTTCACATTCATCGATTTAGCCCACGTGAACTCAGATTTGATGGTTAGATTGAAGAAATTTAGCTTCACATTCATCGATTTAGCCCACGTGAACTCAGATTTGATGGTTAGATTGAAGAATTTAGCTTCACATTCATCGATTTAGCCCACGTGAACTCAGATTTGATGGTTAGATTGAAGAAATTTAGCTTCACATTCATCGATTTAGCCCACGTGAACTCAGATTTGATGGTTAGATTGAAGAAATTTAGCTTCACATTCATCGATTAGCCACGTGAACTCAGATTTGATGGTAGATTGAAGAAATTTAGCTTCACATTCATCGATTTAGCCCACGTGAACTCAGATTTGATGGTTAGATTGAAGAAATTTAGCTTCACATTCATCGATTTAGCCCACGTGAACTCAGATTTGATGGTTAGATTGAAGAAATTAGCTTCACATTCATCGATTTAGCCCACGTGAACTCAGATTTGATGGTTAGATTGAAGAAATTTAGCTTCACATTCATCGATTTAGCCCACGTGAACTCAGATTTGATGGTAGATTGAAGAAATTTAGCTTCACATTCATCGATTTAGCCCACGTGAACTCAGATTTGATGGTTAGATTGAAGAAATTTAGCTTCACATTCACGATTTAGCCCACGTGAACTCAGATTTGATGGTAGATTGAAGAAATTTAGCTTCACATTCATCGATTTAGCCCACGTGAACTCAGATTTGATGGTTAGATTGAAGAAATTTAGCTTCACATTCATCGATTTAGCCCACGTGAACTCAGATTTGATGGTTAGATTGAAGAAATTTAGCTTCACATTCATCGATTTAGCCCACGTGAACTCAGATTTGATGGTTAGATTGAAGAAATTTAGCTTCACATTCATCGATTTAGCCCACGTGAACTCAGATTTGATGGTAAGATTCAAGAAATTTAGCTTCACATTCATCGATTTAGCCCACGTGAACTCAGATTTGATGGTTAGATTGAAGAAATTTAGCTTCACATTCATCGATTTAGCCCACGTGAACTCAGATTTGATGGTAAGATTGAAGAAATTTAGCTTCACATTCATCGATTTAGCCCACGTGAACTCAGATTTGATGGTTAGATTGAAGAAATTTAGCTTCACATTCATCGATTTAGCCCACGTGAACTCAGATTTGATGGTTAGATTGAAGAAATTTAGCTTCACATTCATCGATTTAGCCCACGTGAACTCAGATTTGATGGTTAGATTGAAGAAATTTAGCTTCACATTCGTCGATTTAGCCCACGTGAACTCAGATTTGATGGTTAGATTGAAGAATTTAGCTTCACATTCATCGATTTAGCCCACGTGAACTCAGATTTGATGGTTAGATTGAAAAATTTAGCTTCACATTCATCGATTTAGCCCACGTGAACTCAGATTTGATGGTTAGATTGAAGAAATTTAGCTTCACATTCATCGATTTAGCCCACGTGAACTCAGATTTGATGGTTAGATTGAAGAAATTTAGCTTCACATTCATCGATTTAGCCCACGTGAACTCAGATTTGATGGTCAGATTGAAGAAATTTAGCTTCACATTCATCGATTTAGCCCACGTGCACTCAGATTTGATGGTTAGATTGAAGAAATTTAGCTTCACATTCATCGATTTAGCCCACGTGAACTCAGATTGATGGTTAGATTGAAGAAATTTAGCTTCACTTCATCGATTTAGCCCACGTGAACTCAGATTTGATGGTTAGATTGAAGAAATTTAGCTTCACATTCATCGATTTAGCCCACGTGAACTCAGATTTGATGGTTAGATTGAAGAAATTTAGCTTCACATTCATCGATTTAGCCCACGTGAACTCAGATTTGATGGTTAGATTGAAGAAATTTAGCTTCAATTCATCGATTTAGCCACGTGAACTCAGATTGATGGTTAGATTGAAGAGATTTAGCTTCACATTCATCGATTTAGCCCAGTGAACTCAGATTGATGGTTAGATTGAAGAAATTTGATCACATTCATCGATTTAGCCCACGTGAACTCGATTTGATGGTAGATTGAAGAAATTTAGCTTCACATTATCGATTTAGCCCACGTGAACTCAGATTGATGGTTAGATTGAAAAATTAGCTTACATTCATCGATTTAGCCCACGTGAACTCAGATTTGATGGTTAGATTGAAGAAATTAGCTTCACATCATCGATTAGCCCACGTGAACTCAGATTTGATGGTTAGATTGAAGAAATTAGTTACATTCATCGATTAGCCCACGTGAACTCAGATTTGATGGTTAGATTGAAGAAATTTAGCTTCATCGTCGATTTAGCCCACGGAACTCAGATTTGATGGTTAGATTGAAGAAATTAGCTTCAATTCATCGATTAGCCCACGTGAACTCAGATTTGATGGTTAGATTGAAGAAATTTAGCTTCACATTCATCGATTAGCCCACGTGAACTCAGATTTGATGGTAGATTGAAGAAATTTAGCTTCACATTCACGATTTAGCCCACGTGAACTCAGATTTGATGGTTAGATTGAGAAATTTAGCTTCACATTCATCGATTTAGCCCACGTGAACTCAGATTTGATGGTTAGATTGAAGAAATTTAGCTTCAATTCATCGATTTAGCCAACGTGAACTCAGATTGATGGTTAGATTGAAGAGAAATTAGCTTACATTCATCGATTTAGCCCACGTGAAC
>CM010312.1:387527-391948 GCA_001923025.3 Taenia multiceps | reverse complement strand
CGTGGGCTAAATCGATGAATGTGAAGCTAAATTCTTCAATCTGACCATCAAATCTGAGTTCACGTGGGCTAAATCGATGAATGTGAAGCTAAATTCTCAATCTAACCATCAAATCTGAGTTCACGTGGGCTAAATCGATGAATGTGAAGCTAAATCTCTTCAATCTAACCATCAAATCTGAGTTCCACGTGGGCTAAATCGATGAATGTGAAGCTAAATTTCTTCAATAAACCATCAAATCTGAGTTCACGTGGGCTAAATCGATGAATGTGAAGCTAAATCTCTTCATCTAACCATCAAATCTGAGTACGTGGGCTAAATCGACGAATGCGAAGCTAAATTTCTTCAATCTAACCATCAAATCTGAGTTCACGTGGGCTAAATCGATGAATGTGAAGCTAAATTTCTTCAATCTAACCATCAAATCTGAGTTCAGTGGGCTAAATCGATGAATGTGAAGCTAAATTTTCAATCTAACCATCAAATCTGAGTTCACGTGGGCTAAATCGATGAATGTGAAGCTAAATTTCTTCAATCTAACCATCAAATCTGAGTTCACGTGGGCTAAATCGATGAATGTGAAGCTAAATTTCTTCAATCTAACCATCAAATCTGAGTTCACGTGGGCTAAATCGATGAATGTGAAGCTAAATCTCTTCAGTCTAACCATCAAATCTGGGTAAACGTGGGCTAAATCGACGAATGCAAAGCTAAATTTCTTCAATCTAACCATCAAATCTGAGTTCACGTGGGCTAAATCGATGAATGTGAAGCTAAATCTCTTCAGTCTAACCATCAAATCTGGGTAAACGTGGGCTAAATCGACGAATGCGAAGCTAAATTTCTTCAATCTAACCATCAAATCTGAGTTCACGTGGGCTAAATCGACGAATGTGAAGCTAAATTTCTTCAATCTAACCATCAAATCTGAGTTCACGTGGGCTAAATCGATGAATGTGAAGCTAAATCTCTTCAATCTAACCATCAAATCTGAGTTCACGTGGGCTAAATCGACGAATGCGAAGCTAAATTTCTTCAATCTAACCATCAAATCTGAGTTCACGTGGGCTAAATCGATGAATGTGAAGCTAAATCTCTTCAATCTAACCATCAAATCTGAGTCACGTGGGCTAAATCGACGAATGTGAAGCTAAATTTCTTCAATCTAACCATCAAATCTGAGTTCACGTGGGCTAAATCGATGAATGTGAAGCTAAATTTCTTCAATCTACCATCAAATCTGAGTTCACGTGGGCTAAATCGATGAATGTGAAGCTAAATTTCTTCAATCTAACCATCAAATCTGAGTTCACGTGGGCTAAATCGACGAATGTGAAGCTAAATTTCTTCAATCTAACCATCAAATCTGAGTTCACGTGGGCTAAATCGATGAATGTGAAGCTAAATTTCTTCAATCTAACCATCAAATCTGAGTTCACGAGGGCTAAATCGAGGAATGTGAAGCTAAATCTCTTCAATCTAACCATCAAATCTGAGTTCACGTGGGCTAAATCGACGAATGCGAAGCTAAATTTCTTCAATCTAACCATCAAATCTGAGTTCACGTGGGCTAAATCGATGAATGTGAAGCTAAATTCTCTTCAATCTAACCATCAAATCTGAGTTCACGTGGGCTAAACGAATGCGAAGCTAAATTTCTTCAATCTAACCATCAAATCTGAGTTCACGTGGGCTAAATCGATGAATGTGAAGCTAAATCTCTTCAATCTAACCATCAAATCTGAGTTCACGTGGGCTAAATCGAGGAATGCGAAGCTAAATTTCTTCAATCTAACCATCAAATCTGAGTTCACGTGGGCTAAATCGACGAATGCGAAGCTAAATCTCTTCAATCTAACCATCAAATCTGAGTTCACGTGGGCTAAATCGACGAATATGAAGCTAAATCTCTTCATTCTAACCATCAAATCTGAGTTCACGTGGGCTAAATCGACGAATGCGAAGCTAAATTTCTTCAATCTAACCATCAAATCTGAGTTCACGTGGGCTAAATCGACGAATGTGAAGCTAAATTTCTTCAATCTAACCATCAAATCTGAGTTCACGTGGGCTAAATCGATGAATGTGAAGCTAAATTTCTTCAATCTAACCATCAAATCTGAGTTCACGTGGGCTAAATCGACGAATGTGAAGCTAAATTTCTTCAATCTAACCATCAAATCTGAGTTCACGTGGGCTAAATCGATGAATGTGAAGCTAAATTTCTTCAATCTAACCATCAAATCTGAGTTCACGTGGGCTAAATCGATGAATGTGAAGCTAAATTTCTTCAATCTAACCATCAAATCTGAGTTCACGTGGGCTAAATCGACGAATGCGAAGCTAAATTTCTTCAATCTAACCATCAAATCTGAGTTCACGTGGGCTAAATCGACGAATGTGAAGCTAAATCTCTTCAATCTAACCATCAAATCTGAGTTCACGTGGGCTAAATCGACGAATGTGAAGCTAAATCTCTTCAATCTAACCATCAAATCTGAGTTCACGTGGGCTAAATCGATGAATGTGAAGCTAAATTCTTCAATCTAACCATCAAATCTGAGTTCACGTGGGCTAAATCGACGAATGTGAAGCTAAATCTTTTCAATCTAACCATCAAATCTGAGTTCACGTGGGCTAAATCGACGAATGTGAAGCTAAATTTCTTCAATCTAACCATCAAATCTGAGTTCACGTGGGCTAAATCGATGAATGTGAAGCTAAATTTCTTCAATCTAACCATCAAATCTGAGTTCACGTGGGCTAAATCGATGAATGTGAAGCTAAATTTCTTCAATCTAACCATCAAATCTGAGTTCACGTGGGCTAAATCGATGAATGTGAAGCTAAATTTCTTCAATCTAACCATCAAATCTGAGTTCACGTGGGCTAAATCGATGAATGTGAAGCTAAATTTCTTCAATCTAACCATCAAATCTGAGTTCACGAGGGCTAAATCGAGGAATGTGAAGCTAAATCTCTTCAATCTAACCATCAAATCTGAGTTCACGTGGGCTAAATCGACGAATATGAAGCTAAATCTCTTCATTCTAACCATCAAATCTGAGTTCACGTGGGCTAAATCGACGAATGCGAAGCTAAATTTCTTCAATCTAACCATCAAATCTGAGTTCACGTGGGCTAAATCGATGAATGTGAAGCTAAATCTCTTCAGTCTAACCATCAAATCTGGTTAAACGTGGGCTAAATCGACGAATGCAAAGCTAAATTTCTTCAATCTAACCATCAAATCTGAGTTCACGTGGGCTAAATCGATGAATGTGAAGCTAAATCTCTTCAGTCTAACCATCAAATCTGGGTAAACGTGGGCTAAATCGACGAATGCGAAGCTAAATTTCTTCAATCTAACCATCAAATCTGAGTTCACGTGGGCTAAATCGACGAATGTGAAGCTAAATCTCTTCAATCTAACCATCAAATCTGAGTTCACGTGGGCTAAATCGACGAATGCGAAGCTAAATCTCTTCAATCTAACCATCAAATCTGAGTTCACGTGGGCTAAATCGACGAATGCGAAGCTAAATTTCTTCAATCTAACCATCAAATCTGAGTTCACATGGGCTAAATCGATGAATTTGAAGCTAAATTTCTTCAATCTAACCATCAAATCTGAGTTCACGTGAGCTAAATCGACGAATGTGAAGCTAAATCTCTTCAATCTAACCATCAAATCTGAGTTCACGTGGGCTAAATCGATGAATGTGAAGCTAAATTTCTTCAATCTGACCATCAAATCTGAGTTCACGTGGGCTAAATCGATGAATGTGAAGCTAAATTTCTTCAATCTAACCATCAAATCTGAGTTCACGTGGGCAAAATCGACGAATGCGAAGCTAAATCTCTTCAATCTAACCATCAAATCTGAGTTCACGTGGGCTAAATCGATGAATGTGAAGCTAAATTTCTTCAATCTAACCATCAAATCTGAGTTCACGTGGGCTAAATCAACGAATGTGAAGTGGGTGTAGGGCAGTTGGAAGTGTGGTTATACTGCGAGGCTTTGATATGTCAGAGTGGTCCTCTGTACAATTCATTACCACTTTCGATAATCGTCTGCCTAATGTTTAGGGCTTAAGGCGCGAGCTACCGACGCATTTCCACGCGTGGATAAGTTGTCCAAGGAGGCGATTTCGATTATGCTTACAAGTGTGAGTGTTACAGCCAGTTGGATGACTTATTGACCGAGTGTGATTAAGTTGTAAGAGAAATGGGAAATGTTCAACACTTTCATGCCCACTTATTGTCTTAGATTCCAACCTACGCAGCTTGTTACATGAGATTGAGCGATTTTTTGGATGCTTTTTTGTGTGTGTTCTTTAACGGCCACCCGTCAGTTGATGGTATTGAGTGCATATCCGCTGCCTGAGACAAGTGGTAGAACTTGCCTTTGTATGCTTGTG
>CM010312.1:370027-382527 GCA_001923025.3 Taenia multiceps | reverse complement strand
GGGAGCTGCCACTGCAAACACCACCACATACAACCACCACCGTCGTAAGCATGCAAGGCACCCCACAACTCTGCACCGAGTCACCGGATCACTTAGGACCGCCTGACCCATGGCCAACCGCTGTTCCCATGGAACCCTTCTCCACCTCGGCCCTCAAGGCTCTCACTTGAATATTTGCTACTACCACCAAGATCTGCACCCGTGCGGCTCCACCCAAACTCACGCTCGAGGCTTCCACGCTCACCACGGCGACCCTCCTACTCGACATCGCACTCCGCGCCCGCCACGCACACGCCGCCTGCCCGCCTGCCTGCCTGTTAGCCAGTCAGCCAGTCAGCCACGTGTACCAGCAGCTTGCGATGACGGCCCGGTATAGGTCCGACGCTCCAGCGCCATCCATTTTCAGGGCTGGTCAATTCGGCAGGTGAGTTGTTACACACTCCTTAGCGGATGCCGACTTCCATGGCCACCGCCCTGCTGTCTATATTAACCAACACCTTTTGTGGTATCTCATGAGCGTCAGCGTTAGGCACCTTAACCAGGCGTCTGGTTCATCCCACAGCGCCAGTTCTGCTTACCAAAAATGGCCCACTTGGCACCCACACATTCAACGCCCAACTCCACCATCGCCTGCAAGGCATGCATGCACGCGCGTGAAGCGAGCTGGACATCTCACCATTTAAAGTTTGAGAATAGGTTGAGCTCGTTTCGAACCCAGCACCTCTAATCATTCGCTTTACCGGATAAAACTGATGCCAACGAGTGCCAGCTATCCTGAGGGAAACTTCGGAGGGAACCAGCTACTAGACGGTTCGATTAGTCTTTCGCCCCTATACTCACGTTTGACGATCGATTTGCACGTCAGAATCGCTACGGTCCTCCACCAGAGTTTCCTCTGGCTTCAACCTACGCAAGCATAGTTCACCATCTTTCGGGTCTCAACATGCGTGCTCATGCTCCGCCCCCGTGACGACGCATTGACCGCCAACCCGCTAGCCAACCGACCGACCGACCGACCGACAACCAACCATCACACCATGGGACGGGCCGGTGATGCGCCCACCAACGCCCATAAAGCCGACGCGGCAGGATCTCACCTCGCTGCACCGCACCGCACTGCATGCATCCGTGCGACGCAGACTCCACTTTCACTGCGCCCCCACTGGGTTTCGTGCACACCCCTTGACTCGCACACATGTTAAACTCCTTGGTCCGTGTTTCAAGACGGGTCGAGTGGCCGATCTACCACAGCACCACCGACTATTCCACCCTCGGTACAACATGCACTGGCAGCAACGCCAAACCATCCACCGCACGCGCCGCACCGCCGTCGGGCCTGCAGCACTACTCTGCAAGCAACACAACAGCCAGACGCGACGCTGCCGGTGGACAGCTGCGCGCACACCCACTGCACCTGTGACGTGCGTGCCGAGTACCATGAACATGACCACGAGCGAGTGGCCACAATGAGGCGGACAAACCCGATGCCTTGCACAGTCACCTTCACTGCCGCGGCCCGCCGAGTCACCCGCATCGCTCCCAGCCAGCCACAGTGCAGGAGGAGAGCAGGAGAGCAACCCGTTGAGACAGGTAGCACACGCTGACACGCAGCAGCACCAAGGCACCGCTACGCCGTCTACTAATCCCATCCGCGATCGTGTTCAGACCCAACCAACCCCACCCCCCTACCGTGCCTACTCACCTACCGCCGCGCCACCACCACCACCACCATCGCCATCACGACGACGGCGACGACGATGGCTAGCAAGGAGTAGAAGTAGAGCACGAAGAGCGGAAGAGTGCAGTAGGGCAACAACCAGGAGGACACGACTCGACACAACAGACTGGCAATTCCACCGGTCGTGGTGTTCGCCACAGAGAAAATGCACCGGCTGAAAGGCCACACACAAACCAGCGGCATGCTCCGGCACCCACCCGGCACGCACCGCACCGACCGCCGCATTCACCGCAGTCTTGCACCGCCCCACTGCAAGAGGCGGACCGCCACGCACGCACGCACGCATGCAGCCACTCCAGCCGGCTGAATCCTCCAGGCTAGCAGCTTGACGCCACTCGTTTACCTGCATGCGGTTTCACGCACTCTTTACTCTCTCTTCAGAGTACTTTTCAACTTTCCCTCACGGCACTTGTTCGCTATCGGACTCGTGCCCGTATTTAGCCTTGGATGGATTTTACCACCCACTTGGGGCTGCAATCTCACATTCGTTGATTAGTCCACGTGAACTCAGATTTGATGGTTAGATTGTAGAGATTTAGCTTCACATTCATCGATTTAGCCCATGTGAACTCAGATTTGATGGTTAGATTGAAGAAATTTAGCTTCACATTCATCGATTTAGCCCACGTGAACTCAGATTTGATGGTTAGATTGAAGAAATTTAGCTTCACATTCATCGATTTAGCCCACGTGAACTCAGATTTGATGGTTAGATTGAAGAAATTTAGCTTCACATTCATCGATTTAGCCCACGTGAACTCAGATTTGATGGTTAGATTGAAGAATTTAGCTTCACATTCATCGATTTAGCCCACGTGAACTCAGATTTGATGGTTAGATTGAAGAAATTTAGCTTCACATTCATCGATTTAGCCCACGTGAACTCAGATTTGATGGTTAGATTGAAGAAATTTAGCTTCACATTCATCGATTTAGCCCACGTGAACTCAGATTTGATGGTTAGATTGAAGAAATTTAGCTTCACATTCGTCGATTTAGCCCACGTGAACTCAGATTTGATGGTTAGATTGAAGAAATTTAGCTTCACATTCATCGATTTAGCCCACGTGAACTCAGATTTGATGGTTAGATTGAAGAAATTTAGCTTCACATTCGTCGATTTAGCCCACGTGAACTCAGATTTGATGGTTAGATTGAAGAAATTTAGCTTCACATTCATCGATTTAGCCCACGTGAACTCAGATTTGATGGTTAGATTGAAGAATTTAGCTTCACATTCATCGATTTAGCCCACGTGAACTCAGATTTGATGGTTAGATTGAAGAAATTTAGCTTCACATTCATCGATTTAGCCCACGTGAACTCAGATTTGATGGTTAGATTGAAGAAATTTAGCTTCACATTCATCGATTTAGCCCACGTGAACTCAGATTTGATGGTTAGATTGAAGAAATTTAGCTTCACATTCATCGATTTAGCCCACGTGAACTCAGATTTGATGGTTAGATTGAAGAAATTTAGCTTCACATTCATCGATTTAGCCCACGTGAACTCAGATTTGATGGTTAGATTGAAGAAATTTAGCTTCACATTCATCGATTTAGCCCACGTGAACTCAGATTTGATGGTTAGATTGAAGAAATTTAGCTTCACATTCATCGATTTAGCCCACGTGAACTCAGATTTGATGGTTAGATTGAAGAAATTTAGCTTCACATTCATCGATTTAGCCCACGTGAACTCAGATTTGATGGTTAGATTGAAGAAATTTAGCTTCACATTCATCGATTTAGCCCACGTGAACTCAGATTTGATGGTTAGATTGAAGAAATTTAGCTTCACATTCATCGATTTAGCCCACGTGAACTCAGATTTGATGGTTAGATTGAAGAAATTTAGCTTCACATTCATCGATTTAGCCCACGTGAACTCAGATTTGATGGTTAGATTGAAGAAATTTAGCTTCACATTCATCGATTTAGCCCACGTGAACTCAGATTTGATGGTTAGATTGAAGAAATTTAGCTTCACATTCATCGATTTAGCCCACGTGAACTCAGATTTGATGGTTAGATTGAAGAAATTTAGCTTCACATTCATCGATTTAGCCCACGTGAACTCAGATTTGATGGTTAGATTGAAGAAATTTAGCTTCACATTCATCGATTTAGCCCACGTGAACTCAGATTTGATGGTTAGATTGAAGAAATTTAGCTTCACATTCATCGATTTAGCCCACGTGAACTCAGATTTGATGGTTAGATTGAAGAAATTTAGCTTCACATTCATCGATTTAGCCCACGTGAACTCAGATTTGATGGTTAGATTGAAGAAATTTAGCTTCACATTCATCGATTTAGCCCACGTGAACTCAGATTTGATGGTTAGATTGAAGAAATTTAGCTTCACATTCATCGATTTAGCCCACGTGAACTCAGATTTGATGGTTAGATTGAAGAAATTTAGCTTCACATTCATCGATTTAGCCCACGTGAACTCAGATTTGATGGTTAGATTGAAGAAATTTAGCTTCACATTCATCGATTAGCCCACGTGAACTCAGATTTGATGGTTAGATTGAAGAAATTTAGCTTCACATTCATCGATTTAGCCCACGTGAACTCAGATTTGATGGTTAGATTGAAGAAATTTAGCTTCACATTCATCGATTTAGCCCACGTGAACTCAGATTTGATGGTTAGATTGAAGAAATTTAGCTTCACATTCATCGATTTAGCCCACGTGAACTCAGATTTGATGGTTAGATTGAAGAAATTTAGCTTCACATTCATCGATTTAGCCCACGTGAACTCAGATTTGATGGTTAGATTGAAGAAATTTAGCTTCACATTCATCGATTTAGCCCACGTGAACTCAGATTTGATGGTTAGATTGAAGAAATTTAGCTTCACATTCATCGATTTAGCCCACGTGAACTCAGATTTGATGGTTAGATTGAAGAAATTTAGCTTCACATTCATCGATTTAGCCCACGTGAACTCAGATTTGATGGTTAGATTGAAGAAATTTAGCTTCACATTCATCGATTTAGCCCACGTGAACTCAGATTTGATGGTTAGATTGAAGAAATTTAGCTTCACATTCATCGATTTAGCCCACGTGAACTCAGATTTGATGGTTAGATTGAAGAAATTTAGCTTCACATTCATCGATTTAGCCCACGTGAACTCAGATTTGATGGTTAGATTGAAGAAATTTAGCTTCACATTCATCGATTTAGCCCACGTGAACTCAGATTTGATGGTTAGATTGAAGAAATTTAGCTTCACATTCATCGATTTAGCCCACGTGAACTCAGATTTGATGGTTAGATTGAAGAAATTTAGCTTCACATTCATCGATTTAGCCACGTGAACTCAGATTTGATGGTTAGATTGAAGAAATTTAGCTTCACATTCATCGATTTAGCCCACGTGAACTCAGATTTGATGGTTAGATTGAAGAAATTTAGCTTCACATTCATCGATTTAGCCCACGTGAACTCAGATTTGATGGTTAGATTGAAGAAATTTAGCTTCACATTCATCGATTTAGCCCACGTGAACTCAGATTTGATGGTTAGATTGAAGAAATTTAGCTTCACATTCATCGATTTAGCCCACGTGAACTCAGATTTGATGGTTAGATTGAAGAAATTTAGCTTCACATTCATCGATTTAGCCCACGTGAACTCAGATTTGATGGTTAGATTGAAGAAATTTAGCTTCACATTCATCGATTTAGCCCACGTGAACTCAGATTTGATGGTTAGATTGAAGAAATTTAGCTTCACATTCATCGATTTAGCCCACGTGAACTCAGATTTGATGGTTAGATTGAAGAAATTTAGCTTCATTCATCGATTTAGCCCACGTGAACTCAGATTTGATGGTTAGATTGAAGAAATTTAGCTTCACATTCATCGATTTAGCCCACGTGAACTCAGATTTGATGGTTAGATTGAAGAAATTTAGCTTCACATTCATCGATTTAGCCCACGTGAACTCAGATTTGATGGTTAGATTGAAGAAATTTAGCTTCACATTCGTCGATTTAGCCCACGTGAACTCAGATTTGATGGTTAGATTGAAGAAATTTAGCTTCACATTTCGATTTAGCCCACGTGAACTCAGATTTGATGGTTAGATTGAAGAAATTTAGCTTCACATTCATCGATTTAGCCCACGTGAACTCAGATTTGATGGTTAGATTTAAAGAAATTTAGCTTCACATTCATCGATTTAGCCCACGTGAACTCAGATTTGATGGTTAGATTGAAGAAATTTAGCTTCACATTCATCGATTTAGCCCACGTGAACTCAGATTTGATGGTTAGATTGAAGAAATTTAGCTTCACATTCGTCGATTTAGCCCACGTGAACTCAGATTTGATGGTTAGATTGAAGAAATTTAGCTTCACATTCATCGATTTAGCCCACGTGAACTCAGATTTGATGGTTAGATTGAAGAAATTTAGCTTCACATTCATCGATTTAGCCCACGTGAACTCAGATTTGATGGTTAGATTGAAGAAATTTAGCTTCACATTCATCGTTTAGCCCACGTGAACTCAGATTTGATGGTTAGATTGAAGAAATTTAGCTTCACATTCATCGATTTAGCCCACGTGAACTCAGATTTGATGGTTAGATTGAAGAAATTTAGCTTCACATTCATCGATTTAGCCCACGTGAACTCAGATTTGATGGTTAGATTGAAGAAATTTAGCTTCACATTCATCGATTTAGCCCACGTGAACTCAGATTTGATGGTTAGATTGAAGAAATTTAGCTTCACATTCATCGATTTAGCCCACGTGAACTCAGATTTGATGGTTAGATTGAAGAAATTTAGCTTCACATTCATCGATTTAGCCCACGTGAACTCAGATTTGATGGTTAGATTGAAGAAATTTAGCTTCACATTCATCGATTTAGCCCACGTGAACTCAGATTTGATGGTTAGATTGAAGAAATTTAGCTTCACATTCATCGATTTAGCCCACGTGAACTCAGATTTGATGGTTAGATTGAAGAAATTTAGCTTCACATTCATCGATTTAGCCCACGTGAACTCAGATTTGATGGTTAGATTGAAGAAATTTAGCTTCACATTTCGATTTAGCCCACGTGAACTCAGATTTGATGGTTAGATTGAAGAAATTTAGCTTCACATTCATCGATTTAGCCCACGTGAACTCAGATTTGATGGTTAGATTGAAGAAATTTAGCTTCACATTCATCGATTTAGCCCACGTGAACTCAGATTTGATGGTTAGATTGAAGAAATTTAGCTTCACATTCATCGATTTAGCCCACGTGAACTCAGATTTGATGGTTAGATTGAAGAAATTTAGCTTCACATTCGTCGATTTAGCCCACGTGAACTCAGATTTGATGGTTAGATTGAAGAAATTTAGCTTCACATTCATCGATTTAGCCCACGTGAACTCAGATTTGATGGTTAGATTGAAGAAATTTAGCTTCACATTCATCGATTTAGCCCACGTGAACTCAGATTTGATGGTTAGATTGAAGAAATTTAGCTTCACATTCATCGATTTAGCCCACGTGAACTCAGATTTGATGGTTAGATTGAAGAAATTTAGCTTCACATTCATCGATTTAGCCCACGTGAACTCAGATTTGATGGTTAGATTGAAGAAATTTAGCTTCACATTCATCGATTTAGCCCACGTGAACTCAGATTTGATGGTTAGATTGAAGAAATTTAGCTTCACATTCATCGATTTAGCCCACGTGAACTCAGATTTGATGGTTAGATTGAAGAAATTTAGCTTCACATTCATCGATTTAGCCCACGTGAACTCAGATTTGATGGTTAGATTGAAGAAATTTAGCTTCACATTCATCGATTTAGCCCACGTGAACTCAGATTTGATGGTTAGATTGAAGAAATTTAGCTTCACATTCATCGATTTAGCCCACGTGAACTCAGATTTGATGGTTAGATTGAAGAAATTTAGCTTCACATTCGTCGATTTAGCCCACGTGAACTCAGATTTGATGGTTAGATTGAAGAAATTTAGCTTCACATTCATCGATTTAGCCCACGTGAACTCAGATTTGATGGTTAGATTGAAGAAATTTAGCTTCACATTCATCGATTTAACGTGAACTCAGATTTGATGGTTAGATTGAAGAAATTTAGCTTCACATTCATCGATTTAGCCCACGTGAACTCAGATTTGATGGTTAGATTGAAGAAATTTAGCTTCACATTCATCGATTTAGCCCACGTGAACTCAGATTTGATGGTTAGATTGAAGAAATTTAGCTTCACATTCATCGATTTAGCCCACGTGAACTCAGATTTGATGGTTAGATTGAAGAAATTTAGCTTCACATTCGTCGATTTAGCCCACGTGAACTCAGATTTGATGGTTAGATTGAAGAAATTTAGCTTCACATTCATCGATTTAGCCCACGTGAACTCAGATTTGATGGTTAGATTGAAGAATTTAGCTTCACATTCATCGATTTAGCCCACGTGAACTCAGATTTGATGGTTAGATTGAAGAAATTTAGCTTCACATTCATCGATTTAGCCCACGTGAACTCAGATTTGATGGTTAGATTGAAGAAATTTAGCTTCACATTCATCGATTTAGCCCACGTGAACTCAGATTTGATGGTTAGATTGAAGAAATTTAGCTTCACATTCATCGATTTAGCCCACGTGAACTCAGATTTGATGGTTAGATTGAAGAAATTTAGCTTCACATTCGTCGATTTAGCCCACGTGAACTCAGATTTGATGGTTAGATTGAAGAAATTTAGCTTCACATTCGTCGATTTAGCCCACGTGAACTCAGATTTGATGGTTAGATTGAAGAAATTTAGCTTCACATTCATCGATTTAGCCCACGTGAACTCAGATTTGATGGTTAGATTGAAGAAATTTAGCTTCACATTCATCGATTTAGCCCACGTGAACTCAGATTTGATGGTTAGATTGAAGAAATTTAGCTTCACATTCGTCGATTTAGCCCACGTGAACTCAGATTTGATGGTTAGATTGGAAGAAATTTAGCTTCACATTCATCGATTTAGCCCACGTGAACTCAGATTTGATGGTTAGATTGAAGAAAGTTAGCTTCACATTCGTCGATTTAGCCCACGTGAACTCAGATTTGATGGTTAGATTGAAGAAATTTAGCTTCACATTCATCGATTTAGCCCACGTGAACTCAGATTTGATGGTTAGATTGAAGAAATTTAGCTTCACATTCGTCGATTTAGCCCACGTGAACTCAGATTTGATGGTTAGATTGAAGAAATTTAGCTTCACATTCGTCGATTTAGCCCACGTGAACTCAGATTTGATGGTTAGATTGAAGAAATTTAGCTTCACATTCATCGATTTAGCCCACGTGAACTCAGATTTGATGGTTAGATTGAAGAAATTTAGCTTCACATTCATCGATTTAGCCCACGTGAACTCAGATTTGATGGTTAGATTGAAGAAATTTAGCTTCACATTCATCGATTTAGCCCACGTGAACTCAGATTTGATGGTTAGATTGAAGAATTTAGCTTCACATTCATCGATTTAGCCCACGTGAACTCAGATTTGATGGTTAGATTGAAGAAATTTAGCTTCACATTCGATCGATTTAGCCCACGTGAACTCAGATTTGATGGTTAGATTGAAGAAATTTAGCTTCACATTCATCGATTTAGCCCACGTGAACTCAGATTTGATGGTTAGATTGAAGAAATTTAGCTTCACTTCGTCGATTTAGCCCACGTGAACTCAGATTTGATGGTTAGATTGAAGAAATTTAGCTTCACATTCGTCGATTTAGCCCACGTGAACTCAGATTTGATGGTTAGATTGAAGAAATTTAGCTTCACATTCGTCGATTTAGCCCACGTGAACTCAGATTTGATGGTTAGATTGAAGAAATTTAGCTTCACATTCATCGATTTAGCCCACGTGAACTCAGATTTGATGGTTAGATTGAAGAAATTTAGCTTCACATTCATCGATTTAGCCCACGTGAACTCAGATTTGATGGTTAGATTGAAGAAATTTAGCTTCACATTCATCGATTTAGCCCACGTGAACTCAGATTTGATGGTTAGATTGAAGAAATTTAGCTTCACATTCATCGATTTAGCCCACGTGAACTCAGATTTGATGGTTAGATTGAAGAAATTTAGCTTCACATTCATCGATTTAGCCCACGTGAACTCAGATTTGATGGTTAGATTGAAGAAATTTAGCTTCACATTCGTCGATTTAGCCCACGTGAACTCAGATTTGATGGTTAGATTGAAAATTTAGCTTCACATTCATCGATTTAGCCCACGTGAACTCAGATTTTGATGGTTAGATTGAGAGAGATTTAGCTTCACATTCATCGATTTAGCCCACGTGAACTCAGATTTGATGGTTAGATTGAAGAAATTTAGCTTCACATTCATCGATTTAGCCACGTGAACTCAGATTTGATGGTTAGATTGAAGAAATTTAGCTTCACATTCGTCGATTTAGCCCACGTGAACTCAGATTTGATGGTTTAGATTGAAGAAATTTAGCTTCACATTCATCGATTTAGCCCACGTGAACTCAGATTTGATGGTTAGATTGAAGAAATTTAGCTTCACATTCGTGATTTAGCCCACGTGAACTCAGATTTGATGGTTAGATTGAAGAAATTTAGCTTCACATTCATCGATTTAGCCCACGTGCACTCAGATTTGATGGTTAGATTGAAAGAAATTTAGCTTCACATTCGATCGATTTAGCCCACGTGAACTCAGATTTGATGGTTAGATTGAAGAAATTTAGCTTCACATTCATCGATTTAGCCCACGTGAACTCAGATTTGATGGTTAGATTGAAGAGAATTTAGCTTCACATTCGTCGATTTAGCCCACGTGAACTCAGATGATGTTTAGATGAAGAAATTTAGCTTCACATTCATCGATGTTTTAGCCCACGTGAACTCAGATTTGATGGTTAGATTGAAGAAATTTAGCTTCACATTCGTCGATTTAGCCCACGTGAACTCAGATTTGATGGTTAGATTGAAGAAATTTAGCTTCACATTCATCGATTTAGCCCACGTGAACTCAGATTTGATGGTTAGATTGAAGAAATTTAGCTTCACATTCGTTCGATTTAGCCACGTGAACTCAGATTTGATGGTTAGATTGAAGAAATTTAGCTTCACATTCATCGATTTAGCCACGTGCACTCAGATTTGATGGTTAGATTGAAGAAGATTTAGCTTCACATTCGTTGATTTAGCCCACGTGAACTCAGATTTGATGGTTAGATTGAAGAAATTTAGCTTCACATTCATCGATTTAGCCCACGTGAACTCAGATTTGATGGTTAGATTGAAGAAATTTAGCTTCACATTTTCGATTTAGCCCACGTGAACTCAGATTTGATGGTTAGATTGAAGAAATTTAGCTTCAATTCATCGATTTAGCCCACGTGAACTCAGATTTGATGGTTAGATTGAAAGAAATTTAGCTTCACATTCGTCGATTTAGCCCACGTTGAACTCAGATTGATGGTTAGATTGAAGAAATTTAGCTTCACATTCATCGATTTAGCCCACGTGCACTCAGATTTGATGGTTAGATTGAAGAAATTTAGCTTCATTCGTATCGATTTAGCCCACGTGAACTCAGATTTGATGGTTAGATTGAAGAAATTTAGCTTCACATTCATCGATTTAGCCCACGTGCACTCAGATTTGATGGTTAGATTGAAGAAATTTAGCTTCAC
This sequence comes from Taenia multiceps, assembly GCA_001923025.3. Taxonomy (NCBI): domain Eukaryota; kingdom Metazoa; phylum Platyhelminthes; class Cestoda; order Cyclophyllidea; family Taeniidae; genus Taenia; species Taenia multiceps. The sequence continues at coordinate 371,060 of CM010312.1, read as the reverse complement.
ATTCATAGATTTAGCCCACGTGAACTCAGATTTGATGGTTAGATTGAAGAAATTTAGCTTCACATTCGTCGATTAGCCCACGTGAACTCAGATTTGATGGTTAGATTGAAGAGATTTAGCTTCACATTCATCGATTTAGCCCACGTGAAACTCAGATTTGATGGTTAGATTGAAGAAATTTAGCTTCACATTCATCGATTTAGCCACGTGAACTCAGATTTGATGGTTAGATTGAAGAAATTTAGCTTCACATTCGTCGATTTAGCCCACGAACTCAGATTTGATGGTTAGATTGAAGAAATTTAGCTTCACATTCATCGATTTAGCCCACGTGAACTCAGATTTGAATGGTTAGATTGAAGAAATTTAGCTTCACATTCTCGATTTAGCCCAGTGAAACTCAGATTTGATGGTTAGATGAAGAAATTTAGCTTCACATTCATCGATTTAGCCCACGTGAACTCAGATTTGATGGTTAGATTGTAGAGATTTAGCTTCACATTCATCGATTTAGCCCACGTGAACTCAGATTTGATGGTTAGATTGAAGAAATTTAGCTTCACATTCATCGATTTAGCCCACGTGAACTCAGATTTGATGGTTAGATTGTAGAGATTTAGCTTCACATTCATCGATTTAGCCCACGTGAACTCAGATTTGATGGTTAGATTGAAGAAATTTAGCTTCACATTCATCGATTTAGCCCACGTGCACTCAGATTTGATGGTTAGATTGAAGAAATTTAGCTTCACATTCATCGATTTAGCCACGTGCACTCAGATTTGATGGTTAGATTGAAGAAATTTAGCTTCACATTCATCGATTTTAGCCCGTGCTGAACTCAGATTTGATGGTTAGATTGAAGAAATTTAGCTTCACACATTCATCGATTTAGCCCACGTGAACTCAGATTTGATGGTTAGATTGAAGAAATTTAGCTTCACATTCGTCGATTTAGCCCACGTGAACTCAGATTTGATGGTTAGATTGAAGAAATTTAGCTTCACATTCATCCGATTTAGCCCACGTGAAC
>CM010312.1:333089-369927 GCA_001923025.3 Taenia multiceps | reverse complement strand
ATGTGAAGCTAAATTTCTTCAATCTGAACCATCAAATCTGAGTTCACGTGGGCTAAATCGACGAATGTGAAGCTAAATTTCTTCAATCTAACCATCAATCTGAGTTCACGTGGGCTAAATCGATGAATGTGAAGCTAAATTCTTCAATCTAACCATCAAATCTGAGTTCACGTGGGCTAAATCGATGAAGTGACTAAATTTCTTCAATCTAACCATCAAATCTGAGTTCACGTGGGCTAAATCGACGAATGTGAAGCTAAATTTCTTCAATCTACCATCAAATCTGAGTTCACGTGGGCTAAATCGATGAATGTGAAGCTAAATTTCTTCAATCTAACCATCAATCTGAGTTCACGTGGGCTAAATCGACGAATGTGAAGCTAAATTTCTCAATCTAACCATCAAATCTGAGTTCACGTGGGCTAAATCGATGAATGTGAAGCTAAATTTCTTCAATCTAACCATCAAATCTGAGTTCACGTGGGCTAAATCGACGAATGTGAAGCTAAATTTCTTCAATCTAACCATCAAATCTGAGTTCACGTGGGCTAAATCGATGAATGTGAAGCTAAATTTCTTCAATCTAACCATCAAATCTGAGTTCACGTGGGCTAAATCGATGAATGTGAAGCTAAATTTCTTCAATCTAACCATCAAATCTGAGTTCACGTGGGCTAAATCGATGAATGTGAAGCTAAATTCTTCAATCTAACCATCAAATCTGAGTTCACGTGGGCTAAATCGACGAATGTGAAGCTAAATTTCTTCAATCTAACCATCAAATCTGAGTTCACGTGGGCTAAATCGATGAATGTGAAGCTAAATTTCTTCAATCTAACCATCAAATCTGAGTTCACGTGGGCTAAATCGATGAATGTGAAGCTAAATTTCTTCAATCTAACCATCAAATCTGAGTTCACGTGGGCTAAATCGATGAATGTGAAGCTAAATTTCTTCAATCTAACCATCAAATCTGAGTTCACGTGGGCTAAATCGACGAATGTGAAGCTAAATTTCTTCAATCTAACCATCAAATCTGAGTTCACGTGGGCTAAATCGATGAATGTGAAGCTAAATTTCTTCAATCTAACCATCAAATCTGAGTTCACGTGGGCTAAATCGATGAATGTGAAGCTAAATTTCTTCAATCTAACCATCAAATCTGAGTTCACGTGGGCTAAATCGATGAATGTGAAGCTAAATTTCTTCAATCTAACCATCAAATCTGAGTTCACGTGGGCTAAATCGATGAATGTGAAGCTAAATTTCTTCAATCTAACCATCAAATCTGAGTTCACGTGGGCTAAATCGATGAATGTGAAGCTAAATTTCTTCAATCTAACCATCAAATCTGAGTTCACGTGGGCTAAATCGATGAATGTGAAGCTAAATTTCTTCAATCTAACCATCAAATCTGAGTTCACGTGGGCTAAATCGACGAATGTGAAGCTAAATTTCTTCAATCTAACCATCAAATCTGAGTTCACGTGGGCTAAATCGAGAATGTGAAGCTAAATTTCTTCAATCTAACCATCAAATCTGAGTTCACGTGGGCTAAATCGATGAATGTGAAGCTAAATTTCTTCAATCTAACCATCAAATCTGAGTTCACGTGGGCTAAATCGATGAATGTGAAGCTAAATTTCTTCAATCTAACCATCAAATCTGAGTTCACGTGGCTAAATCGATGAATGTGAAGCTAAATTTCTTCAATCTAACCATCAAATCTGAGTTCACGTGGGCTAAATCGACGAATGTGAAGCTAAATTTCTTCAATCTAACCATCAAATCTGAGTTCACGTGGGCTAAATCGATGATGTGAAGCTAAATTTCTCAATCTAACCATCAAATCTGAGTTCACGTGGGCTAAATCGATGAATGTGAAGCTAAATTTCTTCAATCTAACCATCAAATCTGAGTTCACGTGGGCTAAATCGATGAATGTGAAGCTAAATTTCTTCAATCTAACCATCAAATCTGAGTTCACGTGGGCTAAATCGATGAATGTGAAGCTAAATTTCTTCAATCTAACCATCAAATCTGAGTTCACGTGGGCTAAATCGATGAATGTGAAGCTAAATTTCTTCAATCTAACCATCAAATCTGAGTTCACGTGGGCTAAATCGATGAATGTGAAGCTAAATTTCTTCAATCTAACCATCAAATCTGAGTTCACGTGGCTAAATCGATGAATGTGAAGCTAAATTTCTTCAATCTAACCATCAAATCTGAGTTCACGTGGGCTAAATCGATGAATGTGAAGCTAAATTTCTTCAATCTAACCATCAAATCTGAGTTCACGTGGGCTAAATCGATGAATGTGAAGCTAAATTTCTTCAATCTAACCATCAAATCTGAGTTCACGTGGGCTAAATCGACGAATGTGAAGCTAAATTTCTTCAATCTAACCATCAAATCTGAGTTCACGTGGGCTAAATCGATGAATGTGAAGCTAAATTTCTTCAATCTAACCATCAAATCTGAGTTCACGTGGGCTAAATCGATGAATGTGAAGCTAAATTTCTTCAATCTAACCATCAAATCTGAGTTCACGTGGGCTAAATCGATGAATGTGAAGCTAAATTTCTTCAATCTAACCATCAAATCTGAGTTCACGTGGGCTAAATCGATGAATGTGAAGCTAAATTTCTTCAATCTAACCATCAAATCTGAGTTCACGTGGGCTAAATCGATGAATGTGAAGCTAAATTTCTTCAATCTAACCATCAAATCTGAGTTCACGTGGGCTAAATCGATGAATGTGAAGCTAAATTTCTTCAATCTAACCATCAAATCTGAGTTCACGTGGGCTAAATCGATGAATGTGAAGCTAAATTTCTTCAATCTAACCATCAAATCTGAGTTCACGTGGGCTAAATCGATGAATGTGAAGCTAAATTTCTTCAATCTAACCATCAAATCTGAGTTCACGTGGGCTAAATCGATGAATGTGAAGCTAAATTTCTTCAATCTAACCATCAAATCTGAGTTCACGTGGGCTAAATCGATGAATGTGAAGCTAAATTTCTTCAATCTAACCATCAAATCTGAGTTCACGTGGGCTAAATCGATGAATGTGAAGCTAAATTTCTTCAATCTAACCATCAAATCTGAGTTCACGTGGGCTAAATCGATGAATGTGAAGCTAAATTTCTTCAATCTAACCATCAAATCTGAGTTCACGTGGGCTAAATCGATGAATGTGAAGCTAAATTTCTTCAATCTAACCATCAAATCTGAGTTCACGTGGGCTAAATCGATGAATGTGAAGCTAAATTTCTTCAATCTAACCATCAAATCTGAGTTCACGTGGGCTAAATCGATGAATGTGAAGCTAAATTTCTTCAATCTAACCATCAAATCTGAGTTCACGTGGGCTAAATCGATGAATGTGAAGCTAAATTTCTTCAATCTAACCATCAAATCTGAGTTCACGTGGGCTAAATCGATGAATGTGAAGCTAAATTTCTTCAATCTAACCATCAAATCTGAGTTCACGTGGGCTAAATCGATGAATGTGAAGCTAAATTTCTTCAATCTAACCATCAAATCTGAGTTCACGTGGGCTAAATCGATGAATGTGAAGCTAAATTTCTTCAATCTAACCATCAAATCTGAGTTCACGTGGGCTAAATCGATGAATGTGAAGCTAAATTTCTTCAATCTAACCATCAAATCTGAGTTCACGTGGGCTAAATCGATGAATGTGAAGCTAAATTTCTTCAATCTAACCATCAAATCTGAGTTCACGTGGGCTAAATCGATGAATGTGAAGCTAAATTTCTTCAATCTAACCATCAAATCTGAGTTCACGTGGGCTAAATCGATGAATGTGAAGCTAAATTTCTTCAATCTAACCATCAAATCTGAGTTCACGTGGGCTAAATCGATGAATGTGAAGCTAAATTTCTTCAATCTAACCATCAAATCTGAGTTCACGTGGGCTAAATCGATGAATGTGAAGCTAAATTTCTTCAATCTAACCATCAAATCTGAGTTCACGTGGGCTAAATCGATGAATGTGAAGCTAAATTTCTTCAATCTAACCATCAAATCTGAGTTCACGTGGGCTAAATCGATGAATGTGAAGCTAAATTTCTTCAATCTAACCATCAAATCTGAGTTCACGTGGGCTAAATCGATGAATGTGAAGCTAAATTTCTTCAATCTAACCATCAAATCTGAGTTCACGTGGGCTAAATCGACGAATGTGAAGCTAAATTTCTTCAATCTAACCATCAAATCTGAGTTCACGTGGGCTAAATCGATGAATGTGAAGCTAAATTTCTTCAATCTAACCATCAAATCTGAGTTCACGTGGGCTAAATCGACGAATGTGAAGCTAAATTTCTTCAATCTAACCATCAAATCTGAGTTCACGTGGGCTAAATCGATGAATGTGAAGCTAAATTTCTTCAATCTAACCATCAAATCTGAGTTCACGTGGGCTAAATCGATGAATGTGAAGCTAAATTTCTTCAATCTAACCATCAAATCTGAGTTCACGTGGGCTAAATCGATGAATGTGAAGCTAAATTTCTTCAATCTAACCATCAAATCTGAGTTCACGTGGGCTAAATCGATGAATGTGAAGCTAAATTTCTTCAATCTAACCATCAAATCTGAGTTCACGTGGGCTAAATCGATGAATGTGAAGCTAAATTTCTTCAATCTAACCATCAAATCTGAGTTCACGTGGGCTAAATCGATGAATGTGAAGCTAAATTTCTTCAATCTAACCATCAAATCTGAGTTCACGTGGGCTAAATCGATGAATGTGAAGCTAAATTTCTTCAATCTAACCATCAAATCTGAGTTCACGTGGGCTAAATCGATGAATGTGAAGCTAAATTTCTTCAATCTAACCATCAAATCTGAGTTCACGTGGGCTAAATCGACGAATGTGAAGCTAAATTTCTTCAATCTAACCATCAAATCTGAGTTCACGTGGGCTAAATCGATGAATGTGAAGCTAAATTTCTTCAATCTAACCATCAAATCTGAGTTCACGTGGGCTAAATCGATGAATGTGAAGCTAAATTTCTTCAATCTAACCATCAAATCTGAGTTCACGTGGGCTAAATCGACGAATGTGAAGCTAAATTTCTTCAATCTAACCATCAAATCTGAGTTCACGTGGGCTAAATCGAGATGTGAAGCTAAATTTCTTCAATCTAACCATCAAATCTGAGTTCACGTGGGCTAAATCGATGAATGTGAAGCTAAATTTCTTCAATCTAACCATCAAATCTGAGTTCACGTGGGCTAAATCGATGAATGTGAAGCTAAATTTCTTCAATCTAACCATCAAATCTGAGTTCACGTGGGCTAAATCGATGAATGTGAAGCTAAATTTCTTCAATCTAACCATCAAATCTGAGTTCACGTGGGCTAAATCGATGAATGTGAAGCTAAATTTCTTCAATCTAACCATCAAATCTGAGTTCACGTGGGCTAAATCGATGAATGTGAAGCTAAATTTCTTCAATCTAACCATCAAATCTGAGTTCACGTGGGCTAAATCGACGAATGTGAAGCTAAATTTCTTCAATCTAACCATCAAATCTGAGTTCACGTGGGCTAAATCGATGAATGTGAAGCTAAATTTCTTCAATCTAACCATCAAATCTGAGTTCACGTGGGCTAAATCGATGAATGTGAAGCTAAATTTCTTCAATCTAACCATCAAATCTGAGTTCACGTGGGCTAAATCGATGAATGTGAAGCTAAATTTCTTCAATCTAACCATCAAATCTGAGTTCACGTGGGCTAAATCGATGAATGTGAAGCTAAATTTCTTCAATCTAACCATCAAATCTGAGTTCACGTGGGCTAAATCGATGAATGTGAAGCTAAATTTCTTCAATCTAACCATCAAATCTGAGTTCACGTGGGCTAAATCGATGAATGTGAAGCTAAATTTCTTCAATCTAACCATCAAATCTGAGTTCACGTGGGCTAAATCGATGAATGTGAAGCTAAATTTCTTCAATCTAACCATCAAATCTGAGTTCACGTGGGCTAAATCGATGAATGTGAAGCTAAATTTCTTCAATCTAACCATCAAATCTGAGTTCACGTGGGCTAAATCGATGAATGTGAAGCTAAATTTCTTCAATCTAACCATCAAATCTGAGTTCACGTGGGCTAAATCGACGAATGTGAAGCTAAATTTCTTCAATCTAACCATCAAATCTGAGTTCACGTGGGCTAAATCGATGAATGTGAAGCTAAATTTCTTCAATCTAACCATCAAATCTGAGTTCACGTGGGCTAAATCGATGAATGTGAAGCTAAATTTCTTCAATCTAACCATCAAATCTGAGTTCACGTGGGCTAAATCGATGAATGTGAAGCTAAATTTCTTCAATCTAACCATCAAATCTGAGTTCACGTGGGCTAAATCGATGAATGTGAAGCTAAATTTCTTCAATCTAACCATCAAATCTGAGTTCACGTGGGCTAAATCGATGAATGTGAAGCTAAATTTCTTCAATCTAACCATCAAATCTGAGTTCACGTGGGCTAAATCGATGAATGTGAAGCTAAATTTCTTCAATCTAACCATCAAATCTGAGTTCACGTGGGCTAAATCGATGAATGTGAAGCTAAATTTCTTCAATCTAACCATCAAATCTGAGTTCACGTGGGCTAAATCGATGAATGTGAAGCTAAATTTCTTCAATCTAACCATCAAATCTGAGTTCACGTGGGCTAAATCGACGAATGTGAAGCTAAATTTCTTCAATCTAACCATCAAATCTGAGTTCACGTGGGCTAAATCGATGAATGTGAAGCTAAATTTCTTCAATCTAACCATCAAATCTGAGTTCACGTGGGCTAAATCGATGAATGTGAAGCTAAATTTCTTCAATCTAACCATCAAATCTGAGTTCACGTGGGCTAAATCGATGAATGTGAAGCTAAATTTCTTCAATCTAACCATCAAATCTGAGTTCACGTGGGCTAAATCGATGAATGTGAAGCTAAATTTCTTCAATCTAACCATCAAATCTGAGTTCACGTGGGCTAAATCGATGAATGTGAAGCTAAATTTCTTCAATCTAACCATCAAATCTGAGTTCACGTGGGCTAAATCGACGAATGTGAAGCTAAATTTCTTCAATCTAACCATCAAATCTGAGTTCACGTGGGCTAAATCGATGAATGTGAAGCTAAATTTCTTCAATCTAACCATCAAATCTGAGTTCACGTGGGCTAAATCGATGAATGTGAAGCTAAATTTCTTCAATCTAACCATCAAATCTGAGTTCACGTGGGCTAAATCGATGAATGTGAAGCTAAATTTCTTCAATCTAACCATCAAATCTGAGTTCACGTGGGCTAAATCGATGAATGTGAAGCTAAATTTCTTCAATCTAACCATCAAATCTGAGTTCACGTGGGCTAAATCGATGAATGTGAAGCTAAATTTCTTCAATCTAACCATCAAATCTGAGTTCACGTGGGCTAAATCGATGAATGTGAAGCTAAATTTCTTCAATCTAACCATCAAATCTGAGTTCACGTGGGCTAAATCGATGAATGTGAAGCTAAATTTCTTCAATCTAACCATCAAATCTGAGTTCACGTGGGCTAAATCGATGAATGTGAAGCTAAATTTCTTCAATCTAACCATCAAATCTGAGTTCACGTGGGCTAAATCGATGAATGTGAAGCTAAATTTCTTCAATCTAACCATCAAATCTGAGTTCACGTGGGCTAAATCGATGAATGTGAAGCTAAATTTCTTCAATCTAACCATCAAATCTGAGTTCACGTGGGCTAAATCGATGAATGTGAAGCTAAATTTCTTCAATCTAACCATCAAATCTGAGTTCACGTGGGCTAAATCGATGAATGTGAAGCTAAATTTCTTCAATCTAACCATCAAATCTGAGTTCACGTGGGCTAAATCGATGAATGTGAAGCTAAATTTCTTCAATCTAACCATCAAATCTGAGTTCACGTGGGCTAAATCGATGAATGTGAAGCTAAATTTCTTCAATCTAACCATCAAATCTGAGTTCACGTGGGCTAAATCGACGAATGTGAAGCTAAATTTCTTCAATCTAACCATCAAATCTGAGTTCACGTGGGCTAAATCGATGAATGTGAAGCTAAATTTCTTCAATCTAACCATCAAATCTGAGTTCACGTGGGCTAAATCGATGAATGTGAAGCTAAATTTCTTCAATCTAACCATCAAATCTGAGTTCACGTGGGCTAAATCGATGAATGTGAAGCTAAATTTCTTCAATCTAACCATCAAATCTGAGTTCACGTGGGCTAAATCGATGAATGTGAAGCTAAATTTCTTCAATCTAACCATCAAATCTGAGTTCACGTGGGCTAAATCGATGAATGTGAAGCTAAATTTCTTCAATCTAACCATCAAATCTGAGTTCACGTGGGCTAAATCGATGAATGTGAAGCTAAATTTCTTCAATCTAACCATCAAATCTGAGTTCACGTGGGCTAAATCGATGAATGTGAAGCTAAATTTCTTCAATCTAACCATCAAATCTGAGTTCACGTGGGCTAAATCGATGAATGTGAAGCTAAATTTCTTCAATCTAACCATCAAATCTGAGTTCACGTGGGCTAAATCGATGAATGTGAAGCTAAATTTCTTCAATCTAACCATCAAATCTGAGTTCACGTGGGCTAAATCGATGAATGTGAAGCTAAATTTCTTCAATCTAACCATCAAATCTGAGTTCACGTGGGCTAAATCGATGAATGTGAAGCTAAATTTCTTCAATCTAACCATCAAATCTGAGTTCACGTGGGCTAAATCGATGAATGTGAAGCTAAATTTCTTCAATCTAACCATCAAATCTGAGTTCACGTGGGCTAAATCGATGAATGTGAAGCTAAATTTCTTCAATCTAACCATCAAATCTGAGTTCACGTGGGCTAAATCGATGAATGTGAAGCTAAATTTCTTCAATCTAACCATCAAATCTGAGTTCACGTGGGCTAAATCGATGAATGTGAAGCTAAATTTCTTCAATCTAACCATCAAATCTGAGTTCACGTGGGCTAAATCGATGAATGTGAAGCTAAATTTCTTCAATCTAACCATCAAATCTGAGTTCACGTGGGCTAAATCGATGAATGTGAAGCTAAATTTCTTCAATCTAACCATCAAATCTGAGTTCACGTGGGCTAAATCGATGAATGTGAAGCTAAATTTCTTCAATCTAACCATCAAATCTGAGTTCACGTGGGCTAAATCGATGAATGTGAAGCTAAATTTCTTCAATCTAACCATCAAATCTGAGTTCACGTGGGCTAAATCGATGAATGTGAAGCTAAATTTCTTCAATCTAACCATCAAATCTGAGTTCACGTGGGCTAAATCGATGAATGTGAAGCTAAATTTCTTCAATCTAACCATCAAATCTGAGTTCACGTGGGCTAAATCGATGAATGTGAAGCTAAATTTCTTCAATCTAACCATCAAATCTGAGTTCACGTGGGCTAAATCGATGAATGTGAAGCTAAATTTCTTCAATCTAACCATCAAATCTGAGTTCACGTGGGCTAAATCGATGAATGTGAAGCTAAATTTCTTCAATCTAACCATCAAATCTGAGTTCACGTGGGCTAAATCGATGAATGTGAAGCTAAATTTCTTCAATCTAACCATCAAATCTGAGTTCACGTGGGCTAAATCGATGAATGTGAAGCTAAATTTCTTCAATCTAACCATCAAATCTGAGTTCACGTGGGCTAAATCGATGAATGTGAAGCTAAATTTCTTCAATCTAACCATCAAATCTGAGTTCACGTGGGCTAAATCGATGAATGTGAAGCTAAATTTCTTCAATCTAACCATCAAATCTGAGTTCACGTGGGCTAAATCGATGAATGTGAAGCTAAATTTCTTCAATCTAACCATCAAATCTGAGTTCACGTGGGCTAAATCGATGAATGTGAAGCTAAATTTCTTCAATCTAACCATCAAATCTGAGTTCACGTGGGCTAAATCGATGAATGTGAAGCTAAATTTCTTCAATCTAACCATCAAATCTGAGTTCACGTGGGCTAAATCGATGAATGTGAAGCTAAATTTCTTCAATCTAACCATCAAATCTGAGTTCACGTGGGCTAAATCGATGAATGTGAAGCTAAATTTCTTCAATCTAACCATCAAATCTGAGTTCACGTGGGCTAAATCGATGAATGTGAAGCTAAATTTCTTCAATCTAACCATCAAATCTGAGTTCACGTGGGCTAAATCGATGAATGTGAAGCTAAATTTCTTCAATCTAACCATCAAATCTGAGTTCACGTGGGCTAAATCGATGAATGTGAAGCTAAATTTCTTCAATCTAACCATCAAATCTGAGTTCACGTGGGCTAAATCGATGAATGTGAAGCTAAATTTCTTCAATCTAACCATCAAATCTGAGTTCACGTGGGCTAAATCGATGAATGTGAAGCTAAATTTCTTCAATCTAACCATCAAATCTGAGTTCACGTGGGCTAAATCGATGAATGTGAAGCTAAATTTCTTCAATCTAACCATCAAATCTGAGTTCACGTGGGCTAAATCGATGAATGTGAAGCTAAATTTCTTCAATCTAACCATCAAATCTGAGTTCACGTGGGCTAAATCGATGAATGTGAAGCTAAATTTCTTCAATCTAACCATCAAATCTGAGTTCACGTGGGCTAAATCGATGAATGTGAAGCTAAATTTCTTCAATCTAACCATCAAATCTGAGTTCACGTGGGCTAAATCGATGAATGTGAAGCTAAATTTCTTCAATCTAACCATCAAATCTGAGTTCACGTGGGCTAAATCGATGAATGTGAAGCTAAATTTCTTCAATCTAACCATCAAATCTGAGTTCACGTGGGCTAAATCGATGAATGTGAAGCTAAATTTCTTCAATCTAACCATCAAATCTGAGTTCACGTGGGCTAAATCGATGAATGTGAAGCTAAATTTCTTCAATCTAACCATCAAATCTGAGTTCACGTGGGCTAAATCGATGAATGTGAAGCTAAATTTCTTCAATCTAACCATCAAATCTGAGTTCACGTGGGCTAAATCGATGAATGTGAAGCTAAATTTCTTCAATCTAACCATCAAATCTGAGTTCACGTGGGCTAAATCGATGAATGTGAAGCTAAATTTCTTCAATCTAACCATCAAATCTGAGTTCACGTGGGCTAAATCGATGAATGTGAAGCTAAATTTCTTCAATCTAACCATCAAATCTGAGTTCACGTGGGCTAAATCGATGAATGTGAAGCTAAATTTCTTCAATCTAACCATCAAATCTGAGTTCACGTGGGCTAAATCGATGAATGTGAAGCTAAATTTCTTCAATCTAACCATCAAATCTGAGTTCACGTGGGCTAAATCGATGAATGTGAAGCTAAATTTCTTCAATCTAACCATCAAATCTGAGTTCACGTGGGCTAAATCGACGAATGTGAAGCTAAATTTCTTCAATCTAACCATCAAATCTGAGTTCACGTGGGCTAAATCGATGAATGTGAAGCTAAATTTCTTCAATCTAACCATCAAATCTGAGTTCACGTGGGCTAAATCGATGAATGTGAAGCTAAATTTCTTCAATCTAACCATCAAATCTGAGTTCACGTGGGCTAAATCGACGAATGTGAAGCTAAATTTCTTCAATCTAACCATCAAATCTGAGTTCACGTGGGCTAAATCGATGAATGTGAAGCTAAATTTCTTCAATCTAACCATCAAATCTGAGTTCACGTGGGCTAAATCGATGAATGTGAAGCTAAATTTCTTCAATCTAACCATCAAATCTGAGTTCACGTGGGCTAAATCGATGAATGTGAAGCTAAATTTCTTCAATCTAACCATCAAATCTGAGTTCACGTGGGCTAAATCGATGAATGTGAAGCTAAATTTCTTCAATCTAACCATCAAATCTGAGTTCACGTGGGCTAAATCGATGAATGTGAAGCTAAATTTCTTCAATCTAACCATCAAATCTGAGTTCACGTGGGCTAAATCGATGAATGTGAAGCTAAATTTCTTCAATCTAACCATCAAATCTGAGTTCACGTGGGCTAAATCGATGAATGTGAAGCTAAATTTCTTCAATCTAACCATCAAATCTGAGTTCACGTGGGCTAAATCGAGAATGTGAAGCTAAATTTCTTCAATCTAACCATCAAATCTGAGTTCACGTGGGCTAAATCGATGAATGTGAAGCTAAATTTCTTCAATCTAACCATCAAATCTGAGTTCACGTGGGCTAAATCGATGAATGTGAAGCTAAATTTCTTCAATCTAACCATCAAATCTGAGTTCACGTGGGCTAAATCGATGAATGTGAAGCTAAATTTCTTCAATCTAACCATCAAATCTGAGTTCACGTGGGCTAAATCGATGAATGTGAAGCTAAATTTCTTCAATCTAACCATCAAATCTGAGTTCACGTGGGCTAAATCGATGAATGTGAAGCTAAATTTCTTCAATCTAACCATCAAATCTGAGTTCACGTGGGCTAAATCGATGAATGTGAAGCTAAATTTCTTCAATCTAACCATCAAATCTGAGTTCACGTGGGCTAAATCGATGAATGTGAAGCTAAATTTCTTCAATCTAACCATCAAATCTGAGTTCACGTGGGCTAAATCGATGAATGTGAAGCTAAATTTCTTCAATCTAACCATCAAATCTGAGTTCACGTGGGCTAAATCGACGAATGTGAAGCTAAATTTCTTCAATCTAACCATCAAATCTGAGTTCACGTGGGCTAAATCGATGAATGTGAAGCTAAATTTCTTCAATCTAACCATCAAATCTGAGTTCACGTGGGCTAAATCGATGAATGTGAAGCTAAATTTCTTCAATCTAACCATCAAATCTGAGTTCACGTGGGCTAAATCGATGAATGTGAAGCTAAATTTCTTCAATCTAACCATCAAATCTGAGTTCACGTGGGCTAAATCGACGAATGTGAAGCTAAATTTCTTCAATCTAACCATCAAATCTGAGTTCACGTGGGCTAAATCGATGAATGTGAAGCTAAATTTCTTCAATCTAACCATCAAATCTGAGTTCACGTGGGCTAAATCGATGAATGTGAAGCTAAATTTCTTCAATCTAACCATCAAATCTGAGTTCACGTGGGCTAAATCGATGAATGTGAAGCTAAATTTCTTCAATCTAACCATCAAATCTGAGTTCACGTGGGCTAAATCGATGAATGTGAAGCTAAATTTCTTCAATCTAACCATCAAATCTGAGTTCACGTGGGCTAAATCGATGAATGTGAAGCTAAATTTCTTCAATCTAACCATCAAATCTGAGTTCACGTGGGCTAAATCGATGAATGTGAAGCTAAATTTCTTCAATCTAACCATCAAATCTGAGTTCACGTGGGCTAAATCGACGAATGTGAAGCTAAATTTCTTCAATCTAACCATCAAATCTGAGTTCACGTGGGCTAAATCGATGAATGTGAAGCTAAATTTCTTCAATCTAACCATCAAATCTGAGTTCACGTGGGCTAAATCGATGAATGTGAAGCTAAATTTCTTCAATCTAACCATCAAATCTGAGTTCACGTGGGCTAAATCGATGAATGTGAAGCTAAATTTCTTCAATCTAACCATCAAATCTGAGTTCACGTGGGCTAAATCGATGAATGTGAAGCTAAATTTCTTCAATCTAACCATCAAATCTGAGTTCACGTGGGCTAAATCGATGAATGTGAAGCTAAATTTCTTCAATCTAACCATCAAATCTGAGTTCACGTGGGCTAAATCGATGAATGTGAAGCTAAATTTCTTCAATCTAACCATCAAATCTGAGTTCACGTGGGCTAAATCGATGAATGTGAAGCTAAATTTCTTCAATCTAACCATCAAATCTGAGTTCACGTGGGCTAAATCGATGAATGTGAAGCTAAATTTCTTCAATCTAACCATCAAATCTGAGTTCACGTGGGCTAAATCGATGAATGTGAAGCTAAATTTCTTCAATCTAACCATCAAATCTGAGTTCACGTGGGCTAAATCGATGAATGTGAAGCTAAATTTCTTCAATCTAACCATCAAATCTGAGTTCACGTGGGCTAAATCGATGAATGTGAAGCTAAATTTCTTCAATCTAACCATCAAATCTGAGTTCACGTGGGCTAAATCGATGAATGTGAAGCTAAATTTCTTCAATCTAACCATCAAATCTGAGTTCACGTGGGCTAAATCGATGAATGTGAAGCTAAATTTCTTCAATCTAACCATCAAATCTGAGTTCACGTGGGCTAAATCGATGAATGTGAAGCTAAATTTCTTCAATCTAACCATCAAATCTGAGTTCACGTGGGCTAAATCGATGAATGTGAAGCTAAATTTCTTCAATCTAACCATCAAATCTGAGTTCACGTGGGCTAAATCGATGAATGTGAAGCTAAATTTCTTCAATCTAACCATCAAATCTGAGTTCACGTGGGCTAAATCGATGAATGTGAAGCTAAATTTCTTCAATCTAACCATCAAATCTGAGTTCACGTGGGCTAAATCGATGAATGTGAAGCTAAATTTCTTCAATCTAACCATCAAATCTGAGTTCACGTGGGCTAAATCGATGAATGTGAAGCTAAATTTCTTCAATCTAACCATCAAATCTGAGTTCACGTGGGCTAAATCGATGAATGTGAAGCTAAATTTCTTCAATCTAACCATCAAATCTGAGTTCACGTGGGCTAAATCGATGAATGTGAAGCTAAATTTCTTCAATCTAACCATCAAATCTGAGTTCACGTGGGCTAAATCGACGATGTGAAGCTAAATTTCTTCAATCTAACCATCAAATCTGAGTTCACGTGGGCTAAATCGATGAATGTGAAGCTAAATTTCTTCAATCTAACCATCAAATCTGAGTTCACGTGGGCTAAATCGATGAATGTGAAGCTAAATTTCTTCAATCTAACCATCAAATCTGAGTTCACGTGGGCTAAATCGATGAATGTGAAGCTAAATTTCTTCAATCTAACCATCAAATCTGAGTTCACGTGGGCTAAATCGATGAATGTGAAGCTAAATTTCTTCAATCTAACCATCAAATCTGAGTTCACGTGGGCTAAATCGATGAATGTGAAGCTAAATTTCTTCAATCTAACCATCAAATCTGAGTTCACGTGGGCTAAATCGATGAATGTGAAGCTAAATTTCTTCAATCTAACCATCAAATCTGAGTTCACGTGGGCTAAATCGATGAATGTGAAGCTAAATTTCTTCAATCTAACCATCAAATCTGAGTTCACGTGGGCTAAATCGATGAATGTGAAGCTAAATTTCTTCAATCTAACCATCAAATCTGAGTTCACGTGGGCTAAATCGATGAATGTGAAGCTAAATTTCTTCAATCTAACCATCAAATCTGAGTTCACGTGGGCTAAATCGATGAATGTGAAGCTAAATTTCTTCAATCTAACCATCAAATCTGAGTTCACGTGGGCTAAATCGATGAATGTGAAGCTAAATTTCTTCAATCTAACCATCAAATCTGAGTTCACGTGGGCTAAATCGAGAATGTGAAGCTAAATTTCTTCAATCTAACCATCAAATCTGAGTTCACGTGGGCTAAATCGATGAATGTGAAGCTAAATTTCTTCAATCTAACCATCAAATCTGAGTTCACGTGGGCTAAATCGATGAATGTGAAGCTAAATTTCTTCAATCTAACCATCAAATCTGAGTTCACGTGGGCTAAATCGATGAATGTGAAGCTAAATTTCTTCAATCTAACCATCAAATCTGAGTTCACGTGGGCTAAATCGATGAATGTGAAGCTAAATTTCTTCAATCTAACCATCAAATCTGAGTTCACGTGGGCTAAATCGATGAATGTGAAGCTAAATTTCTTCAATCTAACCATCAAATCTGAGTTCACGTGGGCTAAATCGATGAATGTGAAGCTAAATTTCTTCAATCTAACCATCAAATCTGAGTTCACGTGGGCTAAATCGATGAATGTGAAGCTAAATTTCTTCAATCTAACCATCAAATCTGAGTTCACGTGGGCTAAATCGATGAATGTGAAGCTAAATTTCTTCAATCTAACCATCAAATCTGAGTTCACGTGGGCTAAATCGATGAATGTGAAGCTAAATTTCTTCAATCTAACCATCAAATCTGAGTTCACGTGGGCTAAATCGATGAATGTGAAGCTAAATTTCTTCAATCTAACCATCAAATCTGAGTTCACGTGGGCTAAATCGATGTGAAGCTAAATTTCTTCAATCTAACCATCAAATCTGAGTTCACGTGGGCTAAATCGATGAATGTGAAGCTAAATTTCTTCAATCTAACCATCAAATCTGAGTTCACGTGGGCTAAATCGATGTGAAGCTAAATTTCTTCAATCTAACCATCAAATCTGAGTTCACGTGGGCTAAATCGATGAATGTGAAGCTAAATTTCTTCAATCTAACCATCAAATCTGAGTTCACGTGGGCTAAATCGATGAATGTGAAGCTAAATTTCTTCAATCTAACCATCAAATCTGAGTTCACGTGGGCTAAATCGATGAATGTGAAGCTAAATTTCTTCAATCTAACCATCAAATCTGAGTTCACGTGGGCTAAATCGATGAATGTGAAGCTAAATTTCTTCAATCTAACCATCAAATCTGAGTTCACGTGGGCTAAATCGACGAATGTGAAGCTAAATTTCTTCAATCTAACCATCAAATCTGAGTTCACGTGGGCTAAATCGACGAATGTGAAGCTAAATTTCTTCAATCTAACCATCAAATCTGAGTTCACGTGGGCTAAATCGATGAATGTGAAGCTAAATTTCTTCAATCTAACCATCAAATCTGAGTTCACGTGGGCTAAATCGATGAATGTGAAGCTAAATTTCTTCAATCTAACCATCAAATCTGAGTTCACGTGGGCTAAATCGATGAATGTGAAGCTAAATTTCTTCAATCTAACCATCAAATCTGAGTTCACGTGGGCTAAATCGATGAATGTGAAGCTAAATTTCTTCAATCTAACCATCAAATCTGAGTTCACGTGGGCTAAATCGACGATGTGAAGCTAAATTTCTTCAATCTAACCATCAAATCTGAGTTCACGTGGCTAAATCGATGAATGTGAAGCTAAATTTCTTCAATCTAACCATCAAATCTGAGTTCACGTGGGCTAAATCGATGAATGTGAAGCTAAATTTCTTCAATCTAACCATCAAATCTGAGTTCACGTGGGCTAAATCGATGAATGTGAAGCTAAATTTCTTCAATCTAACCATCAAATCTGAGTTCACGTGGGCTAAATCGATGAATGTGAAGCTAAATTTCTTCAATCTAACCATCAAATCTGAGTTCACGTGGCTAAATCGATGAATGTGAAGCTAAATTTCTTCAATCTAACCATCAAATCTGAGTTCACGTGGGCTAAATCGATGAATGTGAAGCTAAATTTCTTCAATCTAACCATCAAATCTGAGTTCACGTGGCTAAATCGACGAATGTGAAGCTAAATTTCTTCAATCTAACCATCAAATCTGAGTTCACGTGGGCTAAATCGATGAATGTGAAGCTAAATTTCTTCAATCTAACCATCAAATCTGAGTTCACGTGGGCTAAATCGATGAATGTGAAGCTAAATTTCTTCAATCTAACCATCAAATCTGAGTTCACGTGGGCTAAATCGATGAATGTGAAGCTAAATTTCTTCAATCTAACCATCAAATCTGAGTTCACGTGGGCTAATCGACGAATGTGAAGCTAAATTTCTTCAATCTAACCATCAAATCTGAGTTCACGTGGGCTAAATCGATGAATGTGAAGCTAAATTTCTTCAATCTAACCATCAAATCTGAGTTCACGTGGGCTAAATCGATGAATGTGAAGCTAAATTTCTTCAATCTAACCATCAAATCTGAGTTCACGTGGGCTAAATCGATGAATGTGAAGCTAAATTTCTTCAATCTAACCATCAAATCTGAGTTCACGTGGGCTAAATCGATGAATGTGAAGCTAAATTTCTTCAATCTAACCATCAAATCTGAGTTCACGTGGGCTAAATCGATGAATGTGAAGCTAAATTTCTTCAATCTAACCATCAAATCTGAGTTCACGTGGGCTAAATCGATGAATGTGAAGCTAAATTTCTTCAATCTAACCATCAAATCTGAGTTCACGTGGCTAAATCGACGAATGTGAAGCTAAATTTCTTCAATCTAACCATCAAATCTGAGTTCACGTGGGCTAAATCGACGAATGTGAAGCTAAATTTCTTCAATCTAACCATCAAATCTGAGTTCACGTGGCTAAATCGATGAATGTGAAGCTAATTTCTTCAATCTAACCATCAAATCTGAGTTCACGTGGCTAAATCGATGAATGTGAAGCTAAATTTCTTCATCTAACCATCAAATCTGAGTTCACGTGGGCTAAATCGATGAATGTGAAGCTAAATTTCTTCAATCTAACCATCAAATCTGAGTTCACGTGGCTAAATCGACGAATGTGAAGCTAAATTTCTTCAATCTAACCATCAAATCTGAGTTCACGTGGGCTAAATCGATGAATGTGAAGCTAATTTCTTCAATCTACCATCAAATCTGAGTTCACGTGGGCTAAATCGATGAATGGAAGCTAAATTTCTTCAATCTAACCATCAAATCTGAGTTCACGTGGGCTAAATCGATGAATGTGAAGCTAAATTTCTTCAATCTAACCATCAAATCTGATTCACGTGGGCTAAATCGATGAATGTGAAGCTAAATTTCTTCTTCAATCTAACCATCAATCTGAGTTCACGTGGGCTAAATCGATGAATGTGAAGCTAAATTCTTCAATCTAACCATCAAATCTGAGTTCACGTGGGCTAAATCGATGAATGTGAAGCTAAATTTCTTCAATCTAACCATCAAATCTGAGTTCACGTGGGCTAAATCGATGAATGTGAAGCTAAATTTCTTCAATCTAACCATCAATCTGAGTTCACGTGGGCTAAATCGATGAATGTGAAGCTAAATTTCTTCAATCTAACCATCAAATCTGAGTTCACGTGGGCTAAATCGATGAATGTGAAGCTAATTTCTTCAATCTAACCATCAAATCTGAGTTCACGTGGGCTAAATCGTGAATGTGAAGCTAAATTTCTTCAATCTACCATCAAATCTGAGTTCACGTGGGCTAAATCGACGAATGTGAAGCTAATTTCTTCAATCTAACCATCAAATCTGAGTTCACGTGGGCTAAATCGATGATGTGAAGCTAATTTCTTCAATCTAACCATCAAATCTGAGTTCACGGGGCTAAATCGACGAATGTGAAGCTAAATTTCTTCAATCTAACCATCAATCTGAGTTCACGTGGGCTAATCGATGAATGTGAAGCTAAATTTCTTCAATCTACCATCCATCAAATCTGAGTTCACGTGGGCTAAATCGATGAATGTGAAGCTAAATTTCTTCAATCTAACCATCAAATCTGAGTTCACGTGGGCTAAATCGATGAATGTGAAGCTAAATTCTTCAATCTAACCATCAAATCTGAGTTCACGTGGGCTAAATCGATGAATGTGAAGCTAAATTTCTTCAATCTAACCATCAAATCTGAGTTCACGTGGGCTAAATCGATGAATGTGAAGCTAAATTTCTTCAATCTAACCATCAAATCTGAGTTCACGTGGGCTAAATCGATGAATGTGAAGCTAAATTTCTTCAATCTAACCATCAAATCTGAGTTCACGTGGGCTAAATCGATGAATGTGAAGCTAAATTTCTTCAATCTAACCATCAAATCTGAGTTCACGTGGGCTAAATCGCGAATGTGAAGCTAAATTTCTTCAATCTAACCATCAAATCTGAGTTCACGTGGGCTAAATCGATGAATGTGAAGCTAAATTTCTTCAATCTAACCATCAAATCTGAGTTCACGTGGGCTAAATCGATGAATGTGAAGCTAAATTTCTTCAATCTAACCATCAAATCTGAGTTCACGTGGGCTAAATCGACGAATGTGAAGCTAAATTTCTTCAATCTAACCATCAAATCTGAGTTCACGTGGGCTAAATCGATGAATGTGAAGCTAAATTTCTTCAATCTAACCATCAAATCTGAGTTCACGTGGGCTAAATCGACGAATGTGAAGCTAAATTCTTCAATCTAACCATCAAATCTGAGTTCACGTGGGCTAAATCGACGAATGTGAAGCTAAATTTCTTCAATCTAACCATCAAATCTGAGTTCACGTGGGCTAAATCGATGAATGTGAAGCTAAATTTCTTCAATCTAACCATCAAATCTGAGTTCACGTGGGCTAAATCGATGAATGTGAAGCTAAATCTTCAATCTAACCATCAAATCTGAGTTCACGTGGGCTAAATCGATGAATGTGAAGCTAAATTTCTTCAATCTAACCATCAAATCTGAGTTCACGTGGGCTAAATCGACGAATGTGAAGCTAAATTTCTTCAATCTAACCATCAAATCTGAGTTCACGTGGGCTAAATCGATGAATGTGAAGCTAAATTTCTTCAATCTAACCATCAAATCTGAGTTCACGTGGGCTAAATCGATGAATGTGAAGCTAAATTTCTTCAATCTAACCATCAAATCTGAGTTCACGTGGGCTAAATCGATGAATGTGAAGCTAAATTTCTTCAATCTAACCATCAAATCTGAGTTCACGTGGGCTAAATCGATGAATGTGAAGCTAAATTTCTTCAATCTAACCATCAAATCTGAGTTCACGTGGGCTAAATCGACGAATGTGAAGCTAAATTTCTTCAATCTAACCATCAAATCTGAGTTCACGTGGGCTAAATCGATGAATGTGAAGCTAAATTTCTTCAATCTAACCATCAAATCTGAGTTCACGTGGGCTAAATCGATGAATGTGAAGCTAAATTTCTTCAATCTAACCATCAAATCTGAGTTCACGTGGGCTAAATCGATGAATGTGAAGCTAAATTCTTCAATCTAACCATCAAATCTGAGTTCACGTGGGCTAAATCGATGAATGTGAAGCTAAATTTCTTCAATCTAACCATCAAATCTGAGTTCACGTGGGCTAAATCGACGAATGTGAAGCTAAATTTCTTCAATCTAACCATCAAATCTGAGTTCACGTGGGCTAAATCGATGAATGTGAAGCTAAATTCTTCAATCTAACCATCAAATCTGAGTTCACGTGGGCTAAATCGACGAATGTGAAGCTAAATTTCTTCAATCTAACCATCAAATCTGAGTTCACGTGGGCTAAATCGATGAATGTGAAGCTAAATTTCTTCAATCTAACCATCAAATCTGAGTTCACGTGGGCTAAATCGACGAATGTGAAGCTAAATTTCTTCAATCTAACCATCAAATCTGAGTTCACGTGGGCTAAATCGATGAATGTGAAGCTAAATTTCTTCAATCTAACCATCAAATCTGAGTTCACGTGGGCTAAATCGATGAATGTGAAGCTAAATTTCTTCAATCTAACCATCAAATCTGAGTTCACGTGGGCTAAATCGACGAATGTGAAGCTAAATTTCTTCAATCTAACCATCAAATCTGAGTTCACGTGGGCTAAATCGACGAATGTGAAGCTAAATTTCTTCAATCTAACCATCAAATCTGAGTTCACGTGGGCTAAATCGAAT
This sequence comes from Taenia multiceps, assembly GCA_001923025.3. Classification (NCBI taxonomy): domain Eukaryota; kingdom Metazoa; phylum Platyhelminthes; class Cestoda; order Cyclophyllidea; family Taeniidae; genus Taenia; species Taenia multiceps. Next base: position 348,310 of record CM010312.1, on the reverse strand, counting down.
GTGAAGCTAAATTTCTTCAATCTAACCATCAAATCTGAGTTCACGTGGGCTAAATCGATGAATGTGAAGCTAAATTTCTTCAATCTAACCATCAAATCTGAGTTCACGTGGGCTAAATCGACGAATGTGAAGCTAAATTTCTTCAATCTAACCATCAAATCTGAGTTCACGTGGGCTAAATCGACGACGAATGTGAAGCTAAATTTCTTCAATCTAACCATCAAATCTGAGTTCACGTGGGCTAAATCGATGAATGTGAAGCTAAATTTCTTCAATCTAACCATCAAATCTGAGTTCACGTGGGCTAAATCGATGAATGTGAAGCTAAATTTCTTCAATCTAACCATCAAATCTGAGTTCACGTGGGCTAAATCGACGAATGTGAAGCTAAATTTCTTCAATCTAACCATCAAATCTGAGTTCACGTGGGCTAAATCGAGAATGTGAAGCTAAATTTCTTCAATCTAACCATCAAATCTGAGTTCACGTGGGCTAAATCGATGAATGTGAAGCTAAATTTCTTCAATCTAACCATCAAATCTGAGTTCACGTGGGCTAAATCGACGAATGTGAAGCTAAATTTCTTCAATCTAACCATCAAATCTGAGTTCACGTGGGCTAAATCGACGAATGTGAAGCTAAATCTTCAATCTAACCATCAAATCTGAGTTCACGTGGGCTAAATCGATGAATGTGAAGCTAAATTTCTTCAATCTAACCATCAAATCTGAGTTCACGTGGGCTAAATCGACGAATGTGAAGCTAAATTTCTTCAATCTAACCATCAAATCTGAGTTCACGTGGGCTAAATCGAGAATGTGAAGCTAAATTTCTTCAATCTAACCATCAAATCTGAGTTCACGTGGGCTAAATCGACGAATGTGAAGCTAAATTCTTCAATCTAACCATCAAATCTGAGTTCACGTGGGCTAAATCGATGAATGTGAAGCTAAATTTCTTCAATCTAACCATCAAATCTGAGTTCACGTGGGCTAAATCGACGAATGTGAAGCTAAATTTCTTCAATCTAACCATCAAATCTGAGTTCACGTGGGCTAAATCGATGAATGTGAAGCTAAATTTCTTCAATCTAACCATCAAATCTGAGTTCACGTGGGCTAAATCGATGAATGTGAAGCTAAATTCTTCAATCTAACCATCAAATCTGAGTTCACGTGGGCTAAATCGACGAATGTGAAGCTAAATTTCTTCAATCTAACCATCAAATCTGAGTTCACGTGGGCTAAATCGCGAATGTGAAGCTAAATTTCTTCAATAACCATCAAATCTGAGTTCACGTGGGCTAAATCGATGAATGTGAAGCTAAATTTCTTCAATCTAACCATCAAATCTGAGTTCACGTGGGCTAAATCGATGAATGTGAAGCTAAATTTCTTCAATCTAACCATCAAATCTGAGTTCACGTGGGCTAAATCGACGAATGTGAAGCTAAATTTCTTCAATCTAACCATCAAATCTGAGTTCACGTGGGCTAAATCGATGAATGTGAAGCTAAATTTCTTCAATCTAACCATCAAATCTGAGTTCACGTGGGCTAAATCGACGAATGTGAAGCTAAATTTCTTCAATCTAACCATCAAATCTGAGTTCACGTGGGCTAAATCGAGGAATGTGAAGCTAAATTTCTTCAATCTAACCATCAAATCTGAGTTCACGTGGGCTAAATCGATGAATGTGAAGCTAAATTTCTTCAATCTAACCATCAAATCTGAGTTCACGTGGGCTAAATCGATGAATGTGAAGCTAAATTTCTTCAATCTAACCATCAAATCTGAGTTCACGTGGGCTAAATCGATGAATGTGAAGCTAAATTTCTTCAATCTAACCATCAAATCTGAGTTCACGTGGGCTAAATCGACGAATGTGAAGCTAAATTTCTTCAATCTAACCATCAAATCTGAGTTCACGTGGGCTAAATCGACGAATGTGAAGCTAAATTTCTTCAATCTAACCATCAAATCTGAGTTCACGTGGGCTAAATCGATGAATGTGAAGCTAAATTTCTTCAATCTAACCATCAAATCTGAGTTCACGTGGGCTAAATCGATGAATGTGAAGCTAAATTTCTTCAATCTAACCATCAAATCTGAGTTCACGTGGGCTAAATCGACGAATGTGAAGCTAAATTTCTTCAATCTAACCATCAAATCTGAGTTCACGTGGGCTAAATCGACGAATGTGAAGCTAAATTTCTTCAATCTAACCATCAAATCTGAGTTCACGTGGGCTAAATCGACGAATGTGAAGCTAAATTTCTTCAATCTAACCATCAAATCTGAGTTCACGTGGGCTAAATCGATGAATGTGAAGCTAAATTCTTCAATCTAACCATCAAATCTGAGTTCACGTGGGCTAAATCGATGAATGTGAAGCTAAATTTCTTCAATCTAACCATCAAATCTGAGTTCACGTGGGCTAAATCGATGAATGTGAAGCTAAATTTCTTCAATCTAACCATCAAATCTGAGTTCACGTGGGCTAAATCGATGAATGTGAAGCTAAATTTCTTCAATCTAACCATCAAATCTGAGTTCACGTGGGCTAAATCGATGAATGTGAAGCTAAATTTCTTCAATCTAACCATCAAATCTGAGTTCACGTGGGCTAAATCGATGAATGTGAAGCTAAATTTCTTCAATCTAACCATCAAATCTGAGTTCACGTGGGCTAAATCGATGAATGTGAAGCTAAATTTCTTCAATCTAACCATCAAATCTGAGTTCACGTGGGCTAAATCGATGAATGTGAAGCTAAATTTCTTCAATCTAACCATCAAATCTGAGTTCACGTGGGCTAAATCGATGAATGTGAAGCTAAATTTCTTCAATCTAACCATCAAATCTGAGTTCACGTGGGCTAAATCGATGAATGTGAAGCTAAATTTCTTCAATCTAACCATCAAATCTGAGTTCACGTGGGCTAAATCGACGAATGTGAAGCTAAATTTCTTCAATCTGATCATCAAATCTGAGTTCACGTGGGCTAAATCGATGAATGTGAAGCTAAATTTCTTCAATCTAACCATCAAATCTGAGTTCACGTGGGCTAAATCGATGAATGTGAAGCTAAATTTCTTCAATCTAACCATCAAATCTGAGTTCACGTGGGCTAAATCGATGAATGTGAAGCTAAATTTCTTCAATCTAACCATCAAATCTGAGTTCACGTGGGCTAAATCGATGAATGTGAAGCTAAATTTCTTCAATCTAACCATCAAATCTGAGTTCACGTGGGCTAAATCGACGAATGTGAAGCTAAATTTCTTCAATCTAACCATCAAATCTGAGTTCACGTGGGCTAAATCGATGAATGTGAAGCTAAATTTCTTCAATCTAACCATCAAATCTGAGTTCACGTGGGCTAAATCGATGAATGTGAAGCTAAATTTCTTCAATCTAACCATCAAATCTGAGTTCACGTGGGCTAAATCGATGAATGTGAAGCTAAATTTCTTCAATCTAACCATCAAATCTGAGTTCACGTGGGCTAAATCGACGAATGTGAAGCTAAATTTCTTCAATCTAACCATCAAATCTGAGTTCACGTGGGCTAAATCGATGAATGTGAAGCTAAATTTCTTCAATCTAACCATCAAATCTGAGTTCACGTGGGCTAAATCGATGAATGTGAAGCTAAATTTCTTCAATCTAACCATCAAATCTGAGTTCACGTGGGCTAAATCGATGAATGTGAAGCTAAATTTCTTCAATCTAACCATCAAATCTGAGTTCACGTGGGCTAAATCGACGAATGTGAAGCTAAATTTCTTCAATCTAACCATCAAATCTGAGTTCACGTGGGCTAAATCGATGAATGTGAAGCTAAATTTCTTCAATCTAACCATCAAATCTGAGTTCACGTGGGCTAAATCGATGAATGTGAAGCTAAATTTCTTCAATCTAACCATCAAATCTGAGTTCACGTGGGCTAAATCGATGAATGTGAAGCTAAATTTCTTCAATCTAACCATCAAATCTGAGTTCACGTGGGCTAAATCGATGAATGTGAAGCTAAATTTCTTCAATCTAACCATCAAATCTGAGTTCACGTGGGCTAAATCGATGAATGTGAAGCTAAATTTCTTCAATCTAACCATCAAATCTGAGTTCACGTGGGCTAAATCGATGAATGTGAAGCTAAATTTCTTCAATCTAACCATCAAATCTGAGTTCACGTGGGCTAAATCGACGAATGTGAAGCTAAATTTCTTCAATCTAACCATCAAATCTGAGTTCACGTGGGCTAAATCGATGAATGTGAAGCTAAATTTCTTCAATCTAACCATCAAATCTGAGTTCACGTGGGCTAAATCGATGAATGTGAAGCTAAATTTCTTCAATCTAACCATCAAATCTGAGTTCACGTGGGCTAAATCGATGAATGTGAAGCTAAATTTCTTCAATCTAACCATCAAATCTGAGTTCACGTGGGCTAAATCGATGAATGTGAAGCTAAATTTCTTCAATCTAACCATCAAATCTGAGTTCACGTGGGCTAAATCGATGAATGTGAAGCTAAATTTCTTCAATCTAACCATCAAATCTGAGTTCACGTGGGCTAAATCGATGAATGTGAAGCTAAATTTCTTCAATCTAACCATCAAATCTGAGTTCACGTGGGCTAAATCGATGAATGTGAAGCTAAATTTCTTCAATCTAACCATCAAATCTGAGTTCACGTGGGCTAAAATGAATGTGAAGCTAAATTTCTTCAATCTAACCATCAAATCTGAGTTCACGTGGGCTAAATCGATGAATGTGAAGCTAAATTTCTTCAATCTAACCATCAAATCTGAGTTCACGTGGGCTAAATCGATGAATGTGAAGCTAAATTTCTTCAATAACCATCAAATCTGAGTTCACGTGGGCTAAATCGATGAATGTGAAGCTAAATTTCTTCAATCTAACCATCAAATCTGAGTTCACGTGGGCTAAATCGATGAATGTGAAGCTAAATTTCTTCAATCTAACCATCAAATCTGAGTTCACGTGGGCTAAATCGATGAATGTGAAGCTAAATTTCTTCAATCTAACCATCAAATCTGAGTTCACGTGGGCCTAAATCGACGAATGTGAAGCTAAATTCTTCAATCTAACCATCAAATCTGAGTTCACGTGGGCTAAATCGATGAATGTGAAGCTAAATTTCTTCAATCTAACCATCAAATCTGAGTTCACGTGGGCTAAATCGATGAATGTGAAGCTAAATTTCTTCAATCTAACCATCAAATCTGAGTTCACGTGGGCTAAATCGATGAATGTGAAGCTAAATTTCTTCAATCTAACCATCAAATCTGAGTTCACGTGGGCTAAATCGACGAATGTGAAGCTAAATTTCTTCAATCTAACCATCAAATCTGAGTTCACGTGGGCTAAATCGACGAATGTGAAGCTAAATTTCTTCAATCTAACCATCAAATCTGAGTTCACGTGGGCTAAATCGACGAATGTGAAGCTAAATTTCTTCAATCTAACCATCAAATCTGAGTTCACGTGGGCTAAATCGATGAATGTGAAGCTAAATTTCTTCAATCTAACCATCAAATCTGAGTTCACGTGGGCTAAATCGACGAATGTGAAGCTAAATTTCTTCAATCTAACCATCAAATCTGAGTTCACGTGGGCTAAATCGATGAATGTGAAGCTAAATTTCTTCAATCTAACCATCAAATCTGAGTTCACGTGGGCTAAATCGATGAATGTGAAGCTAAATTTCTTCAATCTAACCATCAAATCTGAGTTCACGAGGGCTAAATCGACGAATGTGAAGCTAAATTTCTTCAATCTAACCATCAAATCTGAGTTCACGTGGGCTAAATCGATGAATGTGAAGCTAAATTTCTTCAATCTAACCATCAAATCTGAGTTCACGTGGGCTAAATCGATGAATGTGAAGCTAAATTTCTTCAATCTAACCATCAAATCTGAGTTCACGTGGGCTAAATCGATGAATGTGAAGCTAAATTTCTTCAATCTAACCATCAAATCTGAGTTCACGTGGGCTAAATCGATGAATGTGAAGCTAAATTTCTTCAATCTAACCATCAAATCTGAGTTCACGTGGGCTAAATCGATGAATGTGAAGCTAAATTTCTTCAATCTAACCATCAAATCTGAGTTCACGTGGGCTAAATCGATGAATGTGAAGCTAAATTTCTTCAATCTAACCATCAAATCTGAGTTCACGTGGGCTAAATCGACGAATGTGAAGCTAAATTTCTTCAATCTAACCATCAAATCTGAGTTCACGTGGGCTAAATCGACGAATGTGAAGCTAAATTTCTTCAATCTAACCATCAAATCTGAGTTCACGTGGGCTAAATCGACGAATGTGAAGCTAAATTTCTTCAATCTAACCATCAAATCTGAGTTCACGTGGGCTAAATCGATGAATGTGAAGCTAAATTTCTTCAATCTAACCATCAAATCTGAGTTCACGTGGGCTAAATCGACGAATGTGAAGCTAAATTTCTTCAATCTAACCATCAAATCTGAGTTCACGAGGGCTAAATCGACGAATGTGAAGCTAAATTTCTTCAATCTAACCATCAAATCTGAGTTCACGTGGGCTAAATCGATGAATGTGAAGCTAAATTTCTTCAATCTAACCATCAAATCTGAGTTCACGTGGGCTAAATCGACGAATGTGAAGCTAAATTTCTTCAATCTAACCATCAAATCTGAGTTCACGTGGGCTAAATCGATGAATGTGAAGCTAAATTTCTTCAATCTAACCATCAAATCTGAGTTCACGTGGGCTAAATCGATGAATGTGAAGCTAAATTTCTTCAATCTAACCATCAAATCTGAGTTCACGTGGGCTAAATCGATGAATGTGAAGCTAAATTTCTTCAATCTAACCATCAAATCTGAGTTCACGTGGGCTAAATCGATGAATGTGAAGCTAAATTTCTTCAATCTAACCATCAAATCTGAGTTCACGTGGGCTAAATCGACGAATGTGAAGCTAAATTTCTTCAATCTAACCATCAAATCTGAGTTCACGTGGGCTAAATCGAATGTGAAGCTAAATTTCTTCAATCTAACCATCAAATCTGAGTTCACGTGGGCTAAATCGATGAATGTGAAGCTAAATTTCTTCAATCTAACCATCAAATCTGAGTTCACGTGGGCTAAATCGATGAATGTGAAGCTAAATTTCTTCAATCTAACCATCAAATCTGAGTTCACGTGGGCTAAATCGATGAATGTGAAGCTAAATTTCTTCAATCTAACCATCAAATCTGAGTTCACGTGGGCTAAATCGATGAATGTGAAGCTAAATTTCTTCAATCTAACCATCAAATCTGAGTTCACGTGGGCTAAATCGACGAATGTGAAGCTAAATTTCTTCAATCTAACCATCAAATCTGAGTTCACGTGGGCTAAATCGATGAATGTGAAGCTAAATTTCTTCAATCTAACCATCAAATCTGAGTTCACGTGGGCTAAATCGATGAATGTGAAGCTAAATTTCTTCAATCTAACCATCAAATCTGAGTTCACGTGGGCTAAATCGATGAATGTGAAGCTAAATTTCTTCAATCTAACCATCAAATCTGAGTTCACGTGGGCTAAATCGATGAATGTGAAGCTAAATTTCTTCAATCTAACCATCAAATCTGAGTTCACGTGGGCTAAATCGATGAATGTGAAGCTAAATTCTTCAATCTAACCATCAAATCTGAGTTCACGTGGGCTAAATCGATGAATGTGAAGCTAAATTTCTTCAATCTAACCATCAAATCTGAGTTCACGTGGGCTAAATCGATGAATGTGAAGCTAAATTTCTTCAATCTAACCATCAAATCTGAGTTCACGTGGGCTAAATCGATGAATGTGAAGCTAAATTTCTTCAATCTAACCATCAAATCTGAGTTCACGTGGGCTAAATCGACGAATGTGAAGCTAAATTCTTCAATCTAACCATCAAATCTGAGTTCACGTGGGCTAAATCGATGAATGTGAAGCTAAATTTCTTCAATCTAACCATCAAATCTGAGTTCACGTGGGCTAAATCGATGAATGTGAAGCTAAATTTCTTCAATCTAACCATCAAATCTGAGTTCACGTGGGCTAAATCGACGAATGTGAAGCTAAATTCTTCAATCTAACCATCAAATCTGAGTTCACGTGGGCTAAATCGATGAATGTGAAGCTAAATTTCTTCAATCTAACCATCAAATCTGAGTTCACGTGGGCTAAATCGATGAATGTGAAGCTAAATTTCTTCAATCTAACCATCAAATCTGAGTTCACGTGGGCTAAATCGACGAATGTGAAGCTAAATTCTTCAATCTAACCATCAAATCTGAGTTCACGTGGGCTAAATCGACGAATGTGAAGCTAAATTTCTTCAATCTAACCATCAAATCTGAGTTCACGTGGGCTAAATCGATGAATGTGAAGCTAAATTTCTTCAATCTAACCATCAAATCTGAGTTCACGTGGGCTAAATCGATGAATGTGAAGCTAAATTTCTTCAATCTAACCATCAAATCTGAGTTCACGTGGGCTAAATCGATGAATGTGAAGCTAAATTCTTCAATCTAACCATCAAATCTGAGTTCACGTGGGCTAAATCGATGAATGTGAAGCTAAATTTCTTCAATCTAACCATCAAATCTGAGTTCACGTGGGCTAAATCGATGAATGTGAAGCTAAATTTCTTCAATCTAACCATCAAATCTGAGTTCACGTGGGCTAAATCGATGAATGTGAAGCTAAATTTCTTCAATCTAACCATCAAATCTGAGTTCACGTGGGCTAAATCGATGAATGTGAAGCTAAATTTCTTCAATCTAACCATCAAATCTGAGTTCACGTGGGCTAAATCGATGAATGTGAAGCTAAATTTCTTCAATCTAACCATCAAATCTGAGTTCACGTGGGCTAAATCGATGAATGTGAAGCTAAATTTCTTCAATCTAACCATCAAATCTGAGTTCACGTGGGCTAAATCGAATGTGAAGCTAAATTTCTTCAATCTAACCATCAAATCTGAGTTCACGTGGGCTAAATCGATGAATGTGAAGCTAAATTTCTTCAATCTAACCATCAAATCTGAGTTCACGTGGGCTAAATCGATGAATGTGAAGCTAAATTTCTTCAATCTAACCATCAAATCTGAGTTCACGTGGGCTAAATCGATGAATGTGAAGCTAAATTCTTCAATCTAACCATCAAATCTGAGTTCACGTGGGCTAAATCGATGAATGTGAAGCTAAATTTCTTCAATCTAACCATCAAATCTGAGTTCACGTGGGCTAAATCGACGAATGTGAAGCTAAATTTCTTCAATCTAACCATCAAATCTGAGTTCACGTGGGCTAAATCGATGAATGTGAAGCTAAATTTCTTAATCTAACCATCAAATCTGAGTTCACGTGGGCTAAATCGATGAATGTGAAGCTAAATTTCTTCAATCTAACCATCAAATCTGAGTTCACGTGGGCTAAATCGATGAATGTGAAGCTAAATTTCTTCAATCTAACCATCAAATCTGAGTTCACGTGGGCTAAATCGATGAATGTGAAGCTAAATTTCTTCAATCTAACCATCAAATCTGAGTTCACGTGGGCTAAATCGATGAATGTGAAGCTAAATTTCTTCAATCTAACCATCAAATCTGAGTTCACGTGGGCTAAATCGACGAATGTGAAGCTAAATTCTTCAATCTAACCATCAAATCTGAGTTCACGTGGGCTAAATCGATGAATGTGAAGCTAAATTCTTCAATCTAACCATCAAATCTGAGTTCACGTGGGCTAAATCGACGAATGTGAAGCTAAATTTCTTCAATCTAACCATCAAATCTGAGTTCACGTGGGCTAAATCGATGAATGTGAAGCTAAATTTCTTCAATCTAACATCAAATCTGAGTTCACGTGGGCTAAATCGATGAATGTGAAGCTAAATTTCTTCAATCTAACCATCAAATCTGAGTTCACGTGGGCTAAATCGATGAATGTGAAGCTAAATTCTTCAATCTAACCATCAAATCTGAGTTCACGTGGGCTAAATCGACGAATGTGAAGCTAAATTTCTTCAATCTAACCATCAAATCTGAGTTCACGTGGGCTAAATCGATGAATGTGAAGCTAAATTTCTTCAATCAACCATCAAATCTGAGTTCACGTGGGCTAAATCGATGAATGTGAAGCTAAATTTCTTCAATCTAACCATCAAATCTGAGTTCACGTGGGCTAAATCGATGAATGTGAAGCTAAATTTCTTCAATCTAACCATCAAATCTGAGTTCACGTGGGCTAAATCGATGAATGTGAAGCTAAATTTCTTCAATCTAACCATCAAATCTGAGTTCACGTGGGCTAAATCCGATGAATGTGAAGCTAAATTTCTTCATCTAACCATCAAATCTGAGTTCACGTGGGCTAAATCGACGAATGTGAAGCTAAATTCTTCAATCTAACCATCAAATCTGAGTTCACGTGGGCTAAATCGATGAATGTGAAGCTAAATTTCTTCAATCTAACCATCAAATCTGAGTTCACGTGGGCTAAATCGATGAATGTGAAGCTAAATTTCTTCAATCTAACCATCAAATCTGAGTTCACGTGGGCTAAATCGATGAATGTGAAGCTAAATTTCTTCAATCTAACCATCAAATCTGAGTTCACGTGGGCTAAATCGACGAATGTGAAGCTAAATTTCTTCAATCAAACCATCAAATCTGAGTTCACGTGGGCTAAATCGACGAATGTGAAGCTAAATTTCTTCAATCTAACCATCAAATCTGAGTTCACGTGGGCTAAATCGATGAATGTGAAGCTAAATTTCTTCAATCTAACCATCAAATCTGAGTTCACGTGGGCTAAATCGACGAGAATGTGAAGCTAAATTCTTCAATCTAACCATCAAATCTGAGTTCACGTGGGCTAAATCGATGAATGTGAAGCTAAATTTCTTCAATCTAACCATCAAATCTGAGTTCACGTGGGCTAAATCGACGAATGTGAAGCTAAATTTCTTCAATCTAACCATCAAATCTGAGTTCACGTGGGCTAAATCGATGAATGTGAAGCTAAATTTCTTCAATCTAACCATCAAATCTGAGTTCACGTGGGCTAAATCGATGAATGTGAAGCTAAATCTTCAATCTAACCATCAAATCTGAGTTCACGTGGGCTAAATCGATGAATGTGAAGCTAAATTCTTCAATCTAACCATCAAATCTGAGTTCACGTGGGCTAAATCGACGAATGTGAAGCTAAATTTCTTCAATCTAACCATCAAATCTGAGTTCACGTGGGCTAAATCGATGAATGTGAAGCTAAATTTCTTCAATCTAACCATCAAATCTGAGTTCACGTGGGCTAAATCGATGAATGTGAAGCTAAATTTCTTCAATCTAACCATCAAATCTGAGTTCACGTGGGCTAAATCGATGAATGTGAAGCTAAATTTCTTCAATCTAACCATCAAATCTGAGTTCACGTGGGCTAAATCGACGAATGTGAAGCTAAATTTCTTCAATCTAACCATCAAATCTGAGTTCACGTGGGCTAAATCGATGAATGTGAAGCTAAATTTCTTCAATCTAACCATCAAATCTGAGTTCACGTGGGCTAAATCGACGAATGTGAAGCTAAATTTCTTCAATCTAACCATCAAATCTGAGTTCACGTGGGCTAAATCGATGAATGTGAAGCTAAATTTCTTCAATCTAACCATCAAATCTGAGTTCACGTGGGCTAAATCGATGAATGTGAAGCTAAATTCTTCAATCTAACCATCAAATCTGAGTTCACGTGGGCTAAATCGATGAATGTGAAGCTAAATTTCTTCAATAACATCAAATCTGAGTTCACGTGGGCTAAATCGATGAATGTGAAGCTAAATTCTTCAATCTAACCATCAAATCTGAGTTCACGTGGGCTAAATCGATGAATGTGAAGCTAAATTTTCAATCTAACCATCAAATCTGAGTTCACGTGGGCTAAATCGATGAATGTGAAGCTAAATTTCTTCAATCTAACCATCAAATCTGAGTTCACGTGGGCTAAATCGATGAATGTGAAGCTAAATTTCTTCAATCTAACCATCAAATCTGAGTTCACGTGGGCTAAATCGATGAATGTGAAGCTAAATTTCTTCAATCTAACCATCAAATCTGAGTTCACGTGGGCTAAATCGACGAATGTGAAGCTAAATTTTCTTCAATAACCATCAAATCTGAGTCACGTGGGCTAAATCGATGAATGTGAAGCTAAATTTCTTCAATCTAACCATCAAATCTGAGTTCACGTGGGCTAAATCGATGAATGTGAAGCTAAATTTCTTCAATCTAACCATCAAATCTGAGTTCACGTGGGCTAAATCGATGAATGTGAAGCTAAATTTCTTCAATCTAACCATCAAATCTGAGTTCGGGCTAAATCGACGAATGTGAAGCTAAATTTCTTCAATCTAACCATCAAATCTGAGTTCAGTGGGCTAAATCGATGAATGTGAAGCTAAATTTCTTCAATCTAACCATCAAATCTGAGTTCACGTGGGCTAAATCGATGAATGTGAAGCTAAATTTCTTCAATCTAACCATCAAATCTGAGTTCACGTGGGCTAAATCGACGAATGTGAAGAAATTTCTTCAATCTAACCATCAAATCTGAGTTCACGTGGGCTAAATCGATGAATGTGAAGCTAAATTTCTTCAATCTAACCATCAAATCTGATTCACGTGGGCTAAATCGATGAATGTGAAGCTAAATTTCTTCAATCAACCATCAATCTGAGTTCACGTGGGCTAAATCGACGAATGTGAAGCTAAATTTCTTCAATCTAACCATCAAATCTGAGTTCACGTGGGCTAAATCGATGAATGTGAAGCTAAATTTCTTCAATCTAACCATCAAATCTGAGTTCATGGGCTAAATCGAGAATGTGAAGCTAAATTTCTTCAATCTAACCATCAAATCTGAGTTCACGTGGGCTAAATCGAGAATGTGAAGCTAAATTTCTTCAATCTAACCATCAAATCTGAGTTCACGTGGGCTAAATCGACGAATGTGAAGCTAAATTTCTTCAATCTAACCATCAAATCTGAGTTCACGTGGGCTAAATCGACGAATGTGAAGCTAAATTTCTTCAATCTAACCATCAAATCTGAGTTCACGTGGGCTAAATCGATGAATGTGAAGCTAAATTTCTTCAATCTAACCATCAAATCTGAGTTCACGTGGGCTAAATCGATGAATGTGAAGCTAAATTTCTTCAATCTAACCATCAAATCTGAGTTCACGTGGGCTAAATCGATGAATGTGAGTAAATTTCTTCAATCTAACCATCAAATCTGAGTTCACGTGGGCTAAATCGAGAATGTGAAGCTAAATTCTTCAATCTAACCATCAAATCTGAGTTCACGTGGGCTAAATCGATGAATGTGAAGCTAAATTTCTTCAATCTAACCATCAAATCTGAGTTCACGTGGGCTAAATCGATGATGTGAAGCTAAATTTCTTCAATCTAACCATCAAATCTGAGTTCACGTGGGCTAAATCGATGAATGTGAAGCTAAATTTCTTCAATCTAACCATCAAATCTGAGTTCACGTGGGCTAAATCGATGAATGTGAAGCTAAATTTCTTCAATCTAACCATCAAATCTGAGTCACGTGGGCTAAATCGATGAATGTGAAGCTAAATTTCTTCAATCTAACCATCAAATCTGAGTTCACGTGGGCTAAATCGACGAATGTGAAGCTAAATTTCTTCAATCTAACCATCAAATCTGAGTTCACGTGGGCTAAATCGATGAATGTGAAGCTAAATTTCTTCAATCTAACCATCAAATCTGAGTTCACGTGGGCTAAATCGATGAATGTGAAGCTAAATTTCCAATCAACCATCAAATCTGAGTTCACGTGGGCTAAATCGATGAATGTGAAGCTAATTTTTCAATCTAACCATCAAATCTGAGTTCACGTGGGCTAAATCGACGAATGTGAAGCTAAATTTCTTCAATCTAACCATCAAATCTGAGTTCACGTGGGCTAAATCGATGAATGTGAAGCTAAATTTCTTCAATCTAACCATCAAATCTGAGTTCACGTGGGCTAAATCGATGATGTGAAGCTAAATTTCTTCAATCTACCATCAAATCGAGTCACGTGGGCTAAATCGACGAATGATGAAGAAGCTAAATTTCTTCACTACCTTCTAACCATCAAATCTGAGTTCACGTGGGCTAAATCGATGAATGTGAAGCTAAATTCTTCAATCTAACCATCAAATCTGAGTTCACGTGGGCTAAATCGACGAATGTGAACTAAATTCTTCAATCTAACCATCAAATCTGAGTTCACGTGGGCTAAATCGACGAAGTGAAGCTAAATTTCTTCAATCTAACCATCAAATCTGAGCACGTGGGCTAAATCGACGAATGTGAAGCTAAATTTCAATCTAACCATCAAATCTGAGTTCACGTGGGCTAAATCGACGAATGTGAAGCTAAATTCTTCAATCTAACCATCAAATCTGAGTTCACGTGGGCTAAACGATGAATGTGAAGCTAAATTTCTCAATCAACATCAAATCTGAGTTCACGGGGCTAAATCGACGAATGTGAAGCTATAATTCTTCAATAACCATCAAATCTGAGTTCACGTGGGCTAAATCGACGAATGTGAAGAAATCTTCAATCTAACCATAAATCTGAGTTCACGTGGGCTAAATCGACGAATGTGAAGCTAAATTTCTTCAATTAACCATCAAATCTGAGTTCACGTGGGTAAATCGACGTGTGAAGCTAAATTTCTTCAATCTAACCATCAAATCTGAGTTCACGTGGGCTAAATCGACGAATGTGAAGCTAAATGCTCAATATAACAATCAAATCTGAGTTCACGTGGGCTAAATCGACGATGTGAAGCTAAATTCTTCAATCTAACCATCAATCTGAGTTCAGTGGCTAAATCGCGAATGTGAAGCTAAATTTTCTTCAATCTAACCATCAAATCTGAGTTCACGTGGGCTAAATCGACGAATGTGAAGCTAAATTTCAATCTAACCATCAAATCTGAGTCACGTGGGCTAAATCGATCGAATGTGAAGCTAAATTTCTTCAATCTAACCATCAAATCTGAGTGCACGTGGGCTAATCGACGAATGTGAAGCTAAATTTCTTCAATCTAACCATCAAATCTGAGTTCAGTGGGCTAAATCGACGAATGTGAAGCTAAAT
>CM010312.1:311015-328515 GCA_001923025.3 Taenia multiceps | reverse complement strand
CACCAGGGACGGGCCGGTGATGCGCCCACCAACGCCCATAAAGCCGACGCGCAGGATCTCACCTCGCTGCACCGCACCGCACTGCATGCATCCGTGCGACGCAGACTCCACTTTCACTGCGCCCCCACTGGGTTTCGTGCACACCCCTTGACTCGCACACATGTTAAACTCCTTGGTCCGTGTTTCAAGACGGGTCGAGTGGCCGATCTACCACAGCACCACCGACTATTCCACCCTCGGTACAACATGCACTGGCAGCAACGCCAAACCATCCACCGCACGCGCCGCACCGCCGTCGGGCCTGCAGCACTACTCTGCAAGCAACACAACAGCCAGACGCGACGCTGCCGGTGGACAGCTGCGCGCACACCCACTGCACCTGTGACGTGCGTGCCGAGTACCATGAACATGACCACGAGCGAGTGGCCACAATGAGGCGGACAAACCCGATGCCTTGCACAGTCACCTTCACTGCCGCGGCCCGCCGAGTCACCCGCATCGCTCCCAGCCAGCCACAGTGCAGGAGGAGAGCAGGAGAGCAACCCGTTGAGACAGGTAGCACACGCTGACACGCAGCAGCACCAAGGCACCGCTACGCCGTCTACTAATCCCATCCGCGATCGTGTTCACCTGACCCAACCAACCCCACCCCCCTACCGTGCCTACTCACCTACGCCGCGCCGCCACCACCACCACCACCATCGCCATCACGACGACGGCGACGACGATGGCTAGCAAGGAGTAGAAGTAGAGCACGAAGAGCGGAAGAGTGCAGTAGGGCAACAACCAGGAGGACACGACTCGACCACAACAGACTGGCAATTCCACCGGTCGTGGTGTTCGCCACAGAGAAAATGCACCGGCTGAAAGGCCCACACACAAACCAGCGGCATGCTCCGGCACCCACCCGGCACGCACCGCACCGACCGCCGCATTCACCGCAGTCTTGCACCGCCCACTGCAAGAGGCGGACCGCCACGCACGCACGCACGCATGCAGCCACTCCAGCCGGCTGAATCCTCCAGGCTAGCAGCTTGACGCCACTCGTTTACCTGCATGCGGTTTCACGCACTCTTTACTCTCTCTTCAGAGTACTTTTCAACTTTCCCTCACGGTACTTGTTCGCTATCGGACTCGTGCCCGTATTTAGCCTTGGATGGAGTTTACCACCCACTTGGGGCTGCAATCTCAAACAACCCGACTCTGAGGCCGACCTGGTGAACCACCTCACTTGCCTGAGCCTCCACTCTCGCTTCGCTCTACGGGCCTCTCACCCTCTATGGGCCATATCCACTCATTGCCATACTCAATGCTGGACTTCGAGCGGAGCGGTGGTCCCGCCAATCGACCCCACACCACATCGCCTAACAGCAAACCTGCCGCAGGCTTCGGCGCTGGGCTCCTCCCTCTTCACTCGCCGTTACTGAGGGAATCCTCGTTAGTTTCTTCTCCTCCGCTTATTGATATGCTTAAGTTCAGCGGGTACTCACGACTGATCCGAGGTCAGACAGACACGGACACACACACACAGACCGACAGACAGGCACAACCCATCCGGCAGTACTGCAATACCGCAGCGCCGCACTGCACTAAATCATCACAGTCCACCTCGCGTGCGCAACGCGCCCAAATTACACGCACACTGGGCCACGCCTTGTGAACTGCGGCCAGCTGGCCGGCTGCCTGACTCACTCACTACCTACCAATGGCTCTGCCACCACCACCGCCAGCGCCACCGCCACCGCCAACAACAGCGCACACCAACTTGCAACCCGAAGGGTAAGGACGCAAACGAGGGAACCTAGGCGGAGCACAGCACAGCACAGCCACAGCAAGCACAGCACAGCACAGCACAGCACAGCACGACAAAGCACAGCACAGCACAGCACAGCAAACGCGCCAACAGCCCCACCGCGCGCAACACATGACACGCGCTGCACCTTACGTTAGAGAGAAGCTGCACCACCACCAGCGGAACAGCGATCTCCCAAGCCACTGCCTATTACGCACAGCGATAGTTTATAAGCCGACGCTCGGGCAGACGTGGCCACAGGCAAGCCTATGGCCGCAATATGCGTTCAAGATGTCGATGCTCAAAGCAGTCTGCGATTCGCACTAATTCACACAGTTAGCTGCACTCTTCATCGACGCACGAGCCGAGTGATCCACCGCACACAGTTACTTGGTTACTCCTCCCTTGCCGTGCCACGTCGATCGATCGATCGATCACCCGACCGACCGACCGACCGACCAACGGTGACACAGCCGCGCTCTGCGCCGCCACCGCAGCACCAGCGACGGCAGCAACACCGCCACATGAACACAAAGACGACACATGATGGGGCGTAGATGCACGTACGTGCCTGCGACCTTAGCAGCGCCGCAAGCACCACACATCAGACGTCTTATGCCTTGCGCACACGCGCACTACACACGCACACACACCCGGCTCGCGCGTACACTCCTCTGCCGCCCCGGTATGGACCAGTCTCAGCACGCCGCCACCCGCACCCATGCACACACACACACACACACACACACACACTGAGGCAGCGCGACGAGACGGGCATACCGCACGAGCTTGAGACAGACTAGGCACCCCATCGCAGCGTAAGAAAAAAAGAAGACGCAATAGAAGTTGACAATACTGCCGCCACCGCAGCACAGTACCACCAACCCACCCAGATTCACCACCACTCAACAGCAGCACTGGCAGGACAGCAACAGCAGCAGCGCCACCATCACAGCCGCCGCTGCTAACACAACAACAATGCAGGAACGTGCAATGATCCTTCCGCAGGTTCACCTACGGAAACCTTGTTACGACTTTTACTCCTCTAAATGATCAAGTTCGGTCGTCTTCTCAGCGCCCCTCGGGCTGTGACCTCTCGGCCACCGTCGCAATGACGCCAATCCGAGGACCTTACTAAACCATTCAATCGGTAGTAGCGACGGGCGGTGTTACAAAGGGCAGGGACGTAATCAGCGCAAGCTTATGACTTGCACTTACTAGGAATTCCTCGTTCACGGGGAACAATTCCAAGCCCCGATCCCTGTCACGACGGTGATTGACCAGTTTGCCCAACCCTTTCGGGCCAGAAGGCCTGACTCGCTGACACCGTCATTGTAGCGCGCGTGCGGCCCCGGACATCTAAGGGCATCACAGACCTGTTATTGCTCTATTTCGTGCGGCTTCTCCCGCTTGTCCCTCTAAGAAGTAGGCATTCGCGCCACACCCGGAGGCCAACGCCAGACTAACCGGCCACGAGCGCCGCACCCAACCCCACGCCTCCACCACAATCCACTCGCCCACCCGCACCATCCCACCCATCGCCCTCACCACCGCCACCGCCACACCGCCTCACCCGGCAGCCAGCCAGCCGGCCAGATGAGGCGCTGAAGAAGGGGGAGGAGAGGAGGAGGAGGAGGAGGAGGCGCTGGAGGCATTCGAGCGGAGAAGGGGAGAGAAGAGCCGCTGCCACGTCCTCGTGACAGGTGGTGTCATCCAGCGTCACTACGCAGGCGCAGTGGACAAACGCACTAATTAGCAGGTTGGAGTCTCGTTCGTTATCGGAATTAACCAGACAAATCGCTCCACCAACTAAGAACGGCCATGCACACCAACCACCAAATCAAGAAGAGCTCTCAATCTGTCAATCCTCACAGTGTCCGGCCCGGGTGAGTTTTCCCGTGTTGAGTCAAATTAAGCCGCGGCTCCACTCCTGGTGGTGCCCTTCCGTCAATTCCTTTAAGTTTCAGCTTTGCAACCATACTTCCCCCGGACCCAAACACTTAAAGGTTTCCCGGGGACTGCCCGTGGGGAAGGTAACACTACTACCACCACGGATCGTCAGTTGGCATCGTTTATGGTCAGAACTAGGACGGTATCTGATCGTCTTCGAGCCTCTGACTTTCGCTCATGGCCAATGAAAACATGCTTGACGAATGCTTTCGCTTTAGTCTGTCTGGCTACGGTCCATGAATTTCACCTCTAGCGCAGCCATACAAACGTCCCGCCTGTCTCTTTTGATCATTACTTCGGATCCGAAAACCAACGAAATAGAACCGAAGTCCTATTCCATTATTCCATGCAAAACTTTTCAGGCAACATCGGCCTGATTTGAGCACTCAAATTTGTTCAAGTAGTAAACGTGCCATCCGCCCGCAGACACCTTTTTAAGGGCATCCAAAGGCATGCAGACGAGCCGACAGACTCCACAACGTGTGCAGAGCGCTGCCCAACACCCGTCCCACCTGTAGCTGTTACACCACAGACATGGCTCAAAGGTGACACCATCGCCTTGCCAGCTTGACACGACAGTGCTTCTTCATGGCCACGGCAACACAATCCCTGCCAACACCACGCTCACTGCACGCAAGCAGTAGTAGTGCAGCATCGCACCAGCCAGCCCAGCCAGCAAGCAAACCACCCAGCCGTCCCGCCAACCCACCGCCTAGCCAGTCAGCCAGCCAGCCAGCCAGCCAGCCAGCAGTTGCGGCGACAACGACCAGCCAGCTCGCCTGCCAACCTACCAACCGAACCGCGCTCACCACACGCCCACACGCAGACCGTGTGCCGACGCGACCGCGCACCGTTGGCCACACACCGGCCGCTCAGTCACCAGCAGGCAACAATGCTACCGAGATCCAACTACGAGCTTTTTAACTGCAGCAACTTTAATATACGCTATTGGAGCTGGAGTTACCGCGGCTGCTGGCACCAGACTTGCCCTCCAATTGATCCTCGTGAAAGGATTTAGAGTCCACTCATTCCGATTACGGAGCCTCTTGAGGGAGTCCCGCATCGGTATTTTTCGTCACCACCTCCCCGTGCCGGGAGTGGGTAATTTGCGCGCCTGCTGCCTCCCTTGGAAGTGGTAGCCGTTTCTCAGGCTCCCTCTCCGGAATCGAACCCTGATTCCCCGTTACCCGTTATCACCATGGTAGGCAGGTCACCTACCATCGACAGTTGATAGGGCAGGACATTTGAAGGACCCGTCGCCGACTCAAGGCCGACTGCGATCTGTAACAATTATCCAGAGTCACCAGATGCGGTTCCCTCTCAACGCCCGCACGCACGCCTACAGCAGCGGACTGCACACGCAACGCTCGAGCAGTTGGTTGGCTTCTGATCTAATAAGTGCACCCACGCCTGCCTGCCTGCCGCCACCTACACACAGGCAAGCAGCAGCAGGCCGACAGAGTCAGGGCATCGAGGCATGTATTAGCTCTAGAGTTATTACAGTTATCCACTTAACGGGTACGATCCAATAAACCATAGCTGATTTAATGAGCCATTCGCGGTTCACCGTACTAGGGCCTGAACTGAGACATGCATGGCTTAATCTTGAGACAAGCATATGACTATGGCAGGATCAACCAGGTAGTTCACCACAACCCACCCAGACGGACGGGACTGCACTACACATGTATGCGAATGCACGCGCAAACAAGTGAATGCTGTGCAAGGACCAGACAGGGCAGTGGCCGTAAGAGAAGAAAGAAGCACTCTTCACACCCATCCACCCAATCACCAACTCCACGTACCCAGCCAGCCCACCGCACAAACCCACTCCCATTCACTAGCTCAACGCGCACCCACTTGCGCTGCATCCTGCCAGCCAGACAGGATTACGAGCGCAGCACCGACACACGCATGTACACCACTCACCCCAGATAGACAGACTGTCGCCAGTTTGTTTCCTCCCACCTGCCAGGTACTTGCAATGCTGCTGCTGCTGCCGCTGCAGCGCAGTGCACAACCCTGCGATTGTCCGCATGCACACACGGGTAAGTCGTCATCTGTTGCTCGCTGAGCTGATCAACCAACCAACCAACCCACCCGCCATTCCACGCAAGACAAGCCAGTCTATTAAACCTTCCACGGAGACCGCCCCACCTGTATGTCAGCCCGCAGCACAGCACCTTCCTCATCAGCGCCACAGGCAGCACAACACAACCTGCGGCTGCTGCTCATGCGTGCGCCGCACCGTGCCAACCATACGAGGAGTAGACCTTCCCACCAGTCGACAGACCCAGACACAGTCAACTGACCACCCTTGCTTATCCCTATGGCAACAGAGGAATAAAGAACGGAGAAGCAGAAGCGGCGCGGCGGCAGTGGAAGGGAAAGCCTGGACCGGACTGGAGCGCGCCATTACCAAGCTCCCTCTCCCCCCACTCCACCGGTGTGCCCGCTTGCATGCCCGCATCCCCCCTCCCGACCGCACACATAAGTCAGCAGGAACGACCGCCCGTACGCCGTAACCCCCAATCACCGAAAACAATGAAACCGGTATTCCAAGTGCAACGATCGATACTTCACCCATCAAATCTGAGTTCACGTGGGCTAAATCGACGAATGTGAAGCTAAATCTCTCAATCTAACCATCAAATTGAGTTCACGTGGGCTAAATGACGAATGTGAAGCTAAATTTCTTCAATCTAACCATCAAATCTGAGTTCACGTGGGCTAAATCGACGAATGCGAAGCTAAATTTTCAATCTAACCATCAAATCTGAGTTCACGTGGGCTAATCGATGAATGTGAAGCTAAATTCTTCAATCTAACCATCAAATCTGAGTTCACGTGGGCTAAATCGACGAATGTGAAGCTAAATTCTTCAATCTAACCATCAAATCTGAGTTCACGTGGGCTAATCGATGAATGTGAAGCTAAATTTCTTCAATCTAACCATCAAATCTGAGTTCACGTGGGCTAAATCGACGAATGTGAAGCTAAATTCTTCAATCTAACCATCAAATCTGAGTTCACGTGGGCTAAATCGATGAATGTGAAGCTAAATTTCTTCAATCTAACCATCAAATCTGAGTTCACGTGGGCTAAATCGATGAATGTGAAGCTAAATCTCAATCTAACCATCAAATCTGAGTTCACGTGGGCTAAATCGACGAATGAAGCTAAATTTCTTCAATCTAACCATCAAATCTGAGTTCACGTGGGCTAAATCGACGAATGTGAAGCTAAATTCTTCAATCTAACCATCAAATCTGAGTTCACGTGGGCTAAATCCGAATGTGAAGCTAAATTTCTTCAATCTAACCATCAAATCTGAGTTCACGTGGGCTAAATCGATGAATGTGAAGCTAAATTTCTTCAATCTAACCATCAAATCTGAGTTCACGTGGGCTAAATCGAATGTGAAGCTAAATTTCTTCAATCTAACCATCAAATCTGAGTTCACGTGGGCTAAATCGATGAATGTGAAGCTAAATTTCTTCAATCTAACCATCAAATCTGAGTTCACGTGGGCTAAATCGATGAATGTGAAGCTAAATTCTTCAATCTAACCATCAAATCTGAGTTCACGTGGGCTAAATCGATGAATGTGAAGCTAAATTTCTTCAATCTAACCATCAAATCTGAGTTCACGTGGGCTAAATCGACGAATGTGAAGCTAAATTTCTTCAATCTAACCATCAAATCTGAGTTCACGTGGGCTAAATCGATGAATGTGAAGCTAAATTTCTTCAATCTAACCATCAAATCTGAGTTCACGTGGGCTAAATCGATGAATGTGAAGCTAAATTCTTCAATCTAACCATCAAATCTGAGTTCACGTGGGCTAAATCGACGAATGTGAAGCTAAATTTCTTCAATCCAACCATCAAATCCGAGTTCTCGTGGGCTACATCGACGAATGTGAAGCTAAATCTCTTCAACCATCAAATCTGAGTTCACGTGGGCTAAATCGATGAATGTGAAGCTAAATTTCTTCAATCTAACCATCAAATCTGAGTTCACGTGGGCTAAATCGATGAATGTGAAGCTAAATTCTTCAATCTAACCATCAAATCTGAGTTCACGTGGGCTAAATCGACGAATGTGAAGCTAAATTTCTTCAATCTAACCATCAAATCTGAGTTCACGTGGGCTAAATCGATGAATGTGAAGCTAAATTTCTTCAATCTAACCATCAAATCTGAGTTCACGTGGGCTAAATCGATGAATGTGAAGCTAAATTCTTCAATCTAACCATCAAATCTGAGTTCACGTGGGCTAAATCGATGAATGTGAAGCTAAATTTCTTCAATCTAACCATCAAATCTGAGTTCACGTGGGCTAAATCGATGAATGTGAAGCTAAATTTCTTCAATCTAACCATCAAATCTGAGTTCACGTGGGCTAAATCGACGAATGTGAAGCTAAATTTCTTCAATCTAACCATCAAATCTGAGTTCACGTGGGCTAAATCGATGAATGTGAAGCTAAATTTCTTCAATCTAACCATCAAATCTGAGTTCACGTGGGCTAAATCGATGAATGTGAAGCTAAATTTCTTCAATCTAACCATCAAATCTGAGTTCACGTGGGCTAAATCGATGAATGTGAAGCTAAATTTCTTCAATCCCACCATCAAATCTGAGTTCACGTGGGCTAAATCGACGAATGTGAAGCTAAATTTCTTCAATCTAACCATCAAATCTGAGTTCACGTGGGCTAAATCGATGAATGTGAAGCTAAATTTCTTCAATCTAACCATCAAATCTGAGTTCACGTGGGCTAAATCGATGAATGTGAAGCTAAACCTCTTCAATCTAACCATCAAATCTGAGTTCACGTGGGCTAAATCGATGAATGTGAAGCTAAATTTCTTCAATCTAACCATCAAATCTGAGTTCACGTGGGCTAAATCGATGAATGTGAAGCTAAATTCTTCAATCTAACCATCAAATCTGAGTTCACGTGGGCTAAATCGAGAATGTGAAGCTAAATTTCTTCAATCTAACCATCAAATCTGAGTTCACGTGGGCTAAATCGATGAATGGGAAGCTAAATTTCTTCAATTTAACCATCAAATCTGAGTTCACGTGAGCTAAATCGACGAATATGAAGCTAAATCTCATAATTCTAACCATCAAATCTGAGTTCACGTGGGCTAAATCGATGAATGTGAAGCTAAATTTCTACAATCTAACCATCAAATCTGAGTTCACGTGGGCTAAATCGATGAATGTGAAGCTAAATTTCTTCAATCTAACCATCAAATCTGAGTTCACGTGGGCTAGATCGATGAATGTGAAGCTAAATTTCTTCAATCTAACCATCAAATCTGAGTTCACGTGGGCTAAATCGACGAATGTGAAGCTAAATTCTTCAATCTAACCATCAAATCTGAGTTCACGTGGGCTAAATCGATGAATGTGAAGCTAAATTTCTTCAATCTAACCATCAAATCTGAGTTCACGTGGGCTAAATCGATGAATGTGAAGCTAAATTCTTCAATCTAACCATCAAATCTGAGTTCACGTGGGCTAAATCGATGAATGTGAAGCTAAATTTCTTCAATCTAACCATCAAATCTGAGTTCACGTGGGCTAAATCGATGAATGTGAAGCTAAATTTCTTCAATCTAACCATCAAATCTGAGTTCACGTGGGCTAAATCGATGAATGTGAAGCTAAATTCTTCAATCTAACCATCAAATCTGAGTTCACGTGGGCTAAATCGATGAATGTGAAGCTAAATTCTTCAATCTAACCATCAAATCTGAGTTCACGTGGGCTAAATCGATGAATGTGAAGCTAAATTTCTTCAATCTAACCATCAAATCTGAGTTCACGTGGGCTAAATCGAGAATGTGAAGCTAAATTTCTTCAATCTAACCATCAAATCTGAGTTCACGTGGGCTAAATCGATGAATGTGAAGCTAAATTTCTTCAATCTAACCATCAAATCTGAGTTCACGTGGGCTAAATCGACGAATGTGAAGCTAAATTTCTTCAATCTAACCATCAAATCTGAGTTCACGTGGGCTAAATCGATGAATGTGAAGCTAAATTTCTTCAATCTAACCATCAAATCTGAGTTCACGTGGGCTAAATCGATGAATGTGAAGCTAAATTTCTTCAATCTAACCATCAAATCTGAGTTCACGTGGGCTAAATCGATGAATGTGAAGCTAAATATCTTCAATCTAACCATCAAATCTGAGTTCACGTGGGCTAAATCGATGAATGTGAAGCTAAATTTCTTCAATCTAACCATCAAATCTGAGTTCACGTGGGCTAAATCGATGAATGTGAAGCTAAATTTCTTCAATCTAACCATCAAATCTGAGTTCACGTGGGCTAAATCGATGAATGTGAAGCTAAATTTCTTCAATCTAACCATCAAATCTGAGTTCACGTGGGCTAAATCGATGAATGTGAAGCTAAATTTCTTCAATCTAACCATCAAATCTGAGTTCACGTGGGCTAAATCGATGAATGTGAAGCTAAATTTCTTCAATCTAACCATCAAATCTGAGTTCACGTGGGCTAAATCGATGAATGTGAAGCTAAATTTCTTCAATCTAACCATCAAATCTGAGTTCACGTGGGCTAAATCGATGAATGTGAAGCTAAATTTCTTCAATCTAACCATCAAATCTGAGTTCACGTGGGCTAAATCGATGAATGTGAAGCTAAATTTCTTCAATCTAACCATCAAATCTGAGTTCACGTGGGCTAAATCGATGAATGTGAAGCTAAATTTCTTCAATCTAACCATCAAATCTGAGTTCACGTGGGCTAAATCGATGAATGTGAAGCTAAATTTCTTCAATCTAACCATCAAATCTGAGTTCACGTGGGCTAAATCGATGAATGTGAAGCTAAATTTCTTCAATCTAACCATCAAATCTGAGTTCACGTGGGCTAAATCGATGAATGTGAAGCTAAATTTCTTCAATCTAACCATCAAATCTGAGTTCACGTGGGCTAAATCGATGAATGTGAAGCTAAATTTCTTCAATCTAACCATCAAATCTGAGTTCACGTGGGCTAAATCGATGAATGTGAAGCTAAATTTCTTCAATCTAACCATCAAATCTGAGTTCACGTGGGCTAAATCGATGAATGTGAAGCTAAATTTCTTCAATCTAACCATCAAATCTGAGTTCACGTGGGCTAAATCGATGAATGTGAAGCTAAATTCTTCAATCTAACCATCAAATCTGAGTTCACGTGGGCTAAATCGATGAATGTGAAGCTAAATTTCTTCAATCTAACCATCAAATCTGAGTTCACGTGGGCTAAATCGATGAATGTGAAGCTAAATTCTTCTCTAACCATCAAATCTGAGTTCACGTGGGCTAAATCGATGAATGTGAAGCTAAATTTCTTCAATCTAACCATCAAATCTGAGTTCACGTGGGCTAAATCGACGAATGTGAAGCTAAATTTCTTCAATCTAACCATCAAATCTGAGTTCACGTGGGCTAAATCGATGAATGTGAAGCTAAATTTCTTCAATCTAACCATCAAATCTGAGTTCACGTGGGCTAAATCGATGAATGTGAAGCTAAATTTCTTCAATCTAACCATCAAATCTGAGTTCACGTGGGCTAAATCGATGAATGTGAAGCTAAATTTCTTCAATCTAACCATCAAATCTGAGTTCACGTGGGCTAAATCGATGAATGTGAAGCTAAATTTCTTCAATCTAACCATCAAATCTGAGTTCACGTGGGCTAAATCGATGAATGTGAAGCTAAATTTCTTCAATCTAACCATCAAATCTGAGTTCACGTGGGCTAAATCGAGAATGTGAAAGCTAAATTTCTTCAATCTAACCATCAAATCTGAGTTCACGTGGGCTAAATCGATGAATGTGAAGCTAAATTTCTTCAATCTAACCATCAAATCTGAGTTCACGTGGGCTAAATCGATGAATGTGAAGCTAAATTTCTTCTAACCATCAAATCTGAGTTCACGTGGGCTAAATCGATGAATGTGAAGCTAAATTTCTTCAATCTAACCATCAAATCTGAGTTCACGTGGGCTAAATCGATGAATGAAGCTAAATTTCTTCAATCTAACCATCAAATCTGAGTTCACGTGGGCTAAATCGATGAATGTGAAGCTAAATTTCTTCAATCTAACCATCAAATCTGAGTTCACGTGGGCTAAATCGATGAATGTGAAGCTAAATTTCTTCAATCTAACCATCAAATCTGAGTTCACGTGGGCTAAATCGATGAATGTGAAGCTAAATTTCTTCAATCTAACCATCAAATCTGAGTTCACGTGGGCTAAATCGATGAATGTGAAGCTAAATTTCTTCAATCTAACCATCAAATCTGAGTTCACGTGGGCTAAATCGATGAATGTGAAGCTAAATTTCTTCAATCTAACCATCAAATCTGAGTTCACGTGGGCTAAATCGATGAATGTGAAGCTAAATTTCTTCAATCTAACCATCAAATCTGAGTTCACGTGGGCTAAATCGATGAATGTGAAGCTAAATTTCTTCAATCTAACCATCAAATCTGAGTTCACGTGGGCTAAATCGATGAATGTGAAGCTAAATTTCTTCAATCTAACCATCAAATCTGAGTTCACGTGGGCTAAATCGATGAATGTGAAGCTAAATTTCTTCAATCTAACCATCAAATCTGAGTTCACGTGGGCTAAATCGATGAATGTGAAGCTAAATTTCTTCAATCTAACCATCAAATCTGAGTTCACGTGGGCTAAATCGATGAATGTGAAGCTAAATTTCTTCAATCTAACCATCAAATCTGAGTTCACGTGGGCTAAATCGATGAATGTGAAGCTAAATTTCTTCAATCTAACCATCAAATCTGAGTTCACGTGGGCTAAATCGATGAATGTGAAGCTAAATTTCTTCAATCTAACCATCAAATCTGAGTTCACGTGGGCTAAATCGATGAATGTGAAGCTAAATTTCTTCAATCTAACCATCAAATCTGAGTTCACGTGGGCTAAATCGATGAATGTGAAGCTAAATTTCTTCAATCTAACCATCAAATCTGAGTTCACGTGGGCTAAATCGATGAATGTGAAGCTAAATTTCTTCAATCTAACCATCAAATCTGAGTTCACGTGGGCTAAATCGATGAATGTGAAGCTAAATTTCTTCAATCTAACCATCAAATCTGAGTTCACGTGGGCTAAATCGATGAATGTGAAGCTAAATTTCTTCAATCTAACCATCAAATCTGAGTTCACGTGGGCTAAATCGATGAATGTGAAGCTAAATTTCTTCAATCTAACCATCAAATCTGAGTTCACGTGGGCTAAATCGATGAATGTGAAGCTAAATTTCTTCAATCTAACCATCAAATCTGAGTTCACGTGGGCTAAATCGATGAATGTGAAGCTAAATTTCTTCAATCTAACCATCAAATCTGAGTTCACGTGGGCTAAATCGATGAATGTGAAGCTAAATTCTTCAATCTAACCATCAAATCTGAGTTCACGTGGGCTAAATCGATGAATGTGAAGCTAAATTTCTTCAATCTAACCATCAAATCTGAGTTCACGTGGGCTAAATCGATGAATGTGAAGCTAAATTTCTTCAATCTAACCATCAAATCTGAGTTCACGTGGGCTAAATCGATGAATGTGAAGCTAAATTTCTTCAATCTAACCATCAAATCTGAGTTCACGTGGGCTAAATCGATGAATGTGAAGCTAAATTTCTTCAATCTAACCATCAAATCTGAGTTCACGTGGGCTAAATCGATGAATGTGAAGCTAAATTTCTTCAATCTAACCATCAAATCTGAGTTCACGTGGGCTAAATCGATGAATGTGAAGCTAAATTTCTTCAATCTAACCATCAAATCTGAGTTCACGTGGGCTAAATCGATGAATGTGAAGCTAAATTTCTTCAATCTAACCATCAAATCTGAGTTCACGTGGGCTAAATCGATGAATGTGAAGCTAAATTTCTTCAATCTAACCATCAAATCTGAGTTCACGTGGGCTAAATCGATGAATGTGAAGCTAAATTTCTTCAATCTAACCATCAAATCTGAGTTCACGTGGGCTAAATCGATGAATGTGAAGCTAAATTTCTTCAATCTAACCATCAAATCTGAGTTCACGTGGGCTAAATCGATGAATGTGAAGCTAAATTTCTTCAATCTAACCATCAAATCTGAGTTCACGTGGGCTAAATCGATGAATGTGAAGCTAAATTTCTTCAATCTAACCATCAAATCTGAGTTCACGTGGGCTAAATCGATGAATGTGAAGCTAAATTTCTTCAATCTAACCATCAAATCTGAGTTCACGTGGGCTAAATCGATGAATGTGAAGCTAAATTTCTTCAATCTAACCATCAAATCTGAGTTCACGTGGGCTAAATCGATGAATGTGAAGCTAAATTTCTTCAATCTAACCATCAAATCTGAGTTCACGTGGGCTAAATCGATGAATGTGAAGCTAAATTTCTTCAATCTAACCATCAAATCTGAGTTCACGTGGGCTAAATCGATGAATGTGAAGCTAAATTTCTTCAATCTAACCATCAAATCTGAGTTCACGTGGGCTAAATCGATGAATGTGAAGCTAAATTTCTTCAATCTAACCATCAAATCTGAGTTCACGTGGGCTAAATCGATGAATGTGAAGCTAAATTTCTTCAATCTAACCATCAAATCTGAGTTCACGTGGGCTAAATCGATGAATGTGAAGCTAAATTTCTTCAATCTAACCATCAAATCTGAGTTCACGTGGGCTAAATCGATGAATGTGAAGCTAAATTTCTTCAATCTAACCATCAAATCTGAGTTCACGTGGGCTAAATCGATGAATGAAGCTAAATTTCTTCAATCTAACCATCAAATCTGAGTTCACGTGGGCTAAATCGACGAATGTGAAGCTAAATTTCTTCAATCTAACCATCAAATCTGAGTTCACGTGGGCTAAATCGATGAATGTGAAGCTAAATTTCTTCAATCTAACCATCAAATCTGAGTTCACGTGGGCTAAATCGATGAATGTGAAGCTAAATTTCTTCAATCTAACCATCAAATCTGAGTTCACGTGGGCTAAATCGATGAATGTGAAGCTAAATTTCTTCAATCTAACCATCAAATCTGAGTTCACGTGGGCTAAATCGACGAATGTGAAGCTAAATTTCTTCAATCTAACCATCAAATCTGAGTTCACGTGGGCTAAATCGATGAATGTGAAGCTAAATTTCTTCAATCTAACCATCAAATCTGAGTTCACGTGGGCTAAATCGATGAATGTGAAGCTAAATTTCTTCAATCTAACCATCAAATCTGAGTTCACGTGGGCTAAATCGATGAATGTGAAGCTAAATTTCTTCAATAACCATCAAATCTGAGTTCACGTGGGCTAAATCGATGAATGTGAAGCTAAATTTCTTCAATCTAACCATCAAATCTGAGTTCACGTGGGCTAAATCGATGAATGTGAAGCTAAATTTCTTCAATCTAACCATCAAATCTGAGTTCACGTGGGCTAAATCGATGAATGTGAAGCTAAATTTCTTCAATCTAACCATCAAATCTGAGTTCACGTGGGCTAAATCGATGAATGTGAAGCTAAATTTCTTCAATCTAACCATCAAATCTGAGTTCACGTGGGCTAAATCGATGAATGTGAAGCTAAATTTCTTCAATCTAACCATCAAATCTGAGTTCACGTGGGCTAAATCGATGAATGTGAAGCTAAATTTCTTCAATAACCATCAAATCTGAGTTCACGTGGGCTAAATCGATGAATGTGAAGCTAAATTCTTCAATCTAACCATCAAATCTGAGTTCACGTGGGCTAAATCGATGAATGTGAAGCTAAATTTCTTCAATCTAACCATCAAATCTGAGTTCACGTGGGCTAAATCGATGAATGTGAAGCTAAATTTCTTCAATAACCATCAAATCTGAGTTCACGTGGGCTAAATCGATGAATGTGAAGCTAAATTTCTTCAATCTAACCATCAAATCTGAGTTCACGTGGGCTAAATCGATGAATGTGAAGCTAAATTTCTTCAATCTAACCATCAAATCTGAGTTCAGTGGGCTAAATCGATGAATGTGAAGCTAAATTCTTCAATCTAACCATCAAATCTGAGTTCACGTGGGCTAAATCGACGAATGTGAAGCTAAATTTCTTCAATCTAACCATCAAATCTGAGTTCACGTGGGCTAAATCGATGAATGTGAAGCTAAATTTCTTCAATCTAACCATCAAATCTGAGTTCACGTGGGCTAAATCGATGAATGTGAAGCTAAATTTCTTCAATCTAACCATCAAATCTGAGTTCACGTGGGCTAAATCGATGAATGTGAAGCTAAATTTCTTCAATCTAACCATCAAATCTGAGTTCACGTGGGCTAAATCGAATGGTGAAGCTAAATTTCTTCAATCTAACCATCAAATCTGAGTTCACGTGGGCTAAATCGATGAATGTGAAGCTAAATTTCTTCAATCTAACCATCAAATCTGAGTTCACGTGGGCTAAATCGATGAATGTGAAGCTAAATTTCTTCAATCTAACCATCAAATCTGAGTTCACGTGGGCTAAATCGATGAATGTGAAGCTAAATTTCTTCAATCTAACCATCAAATCTGAGTTCACGTGGGCTAAATCGATGAATGTGAAGCTAAATTTCTTCAATCTAACCATCAA
The DNA here is from genome assembly GCA_001923025.3 of Taenia multiceps. Lineage (NCBI taxonomy): Eukaryota > Metazoa > Platyhelminthes > Cestoda > Cyclophyllidea > Taeniidae > Taenia > Taenia multiceps. The sequence goes on along the minus strand of CM010312.1, from coordinate 312,101 downwards.
ATCTGAGTTCACGTGGGCTAAATCGATGAATGTGAAGCTAAATTTCTTCAATCTAACCATCAAATCTGAGTTCACGTGGGCTAAATCGATGAATGTGAAGCTAAATTTCTTCAATCTAACCATCAAATCTGAGTTCACGTGGGCTAAATCGACGAATGTGAAGCTAAATTTCTTCAATCAACCATCAAATCTGAGTTCACGTGGGCTAAATCGACGAATGTGAAGCTAAATTTCTTCAATCTAACCATCAAATCTGAGTTCACGTGGGCTAAATCGATGAATGTGAAGCTAAATTTCTTCAATCTAACCATCAAATCTGAGTTCACGTGGGCTAAATCGATGAATGAAGCTAAATTTCTTCAATCTAACCATCAAATCTGAGTTCACGTGGGCTAAATCGATGAATGTGAAGCTAAATTTCTTCAATCTAACCATCAAATCTGAGTTCACGTGGGCTAAATCGATGAATGTGAAGCTAAATTTCTTCAATCTAACCATCAAATCTGAGTTCACGTGGGCTAAATCGATGAATGTGAAGCTAAATTTCTTCAAAACCATCAAATCTGAGTTCACGTGGGCTAAATCGATGAATGTGAAGCTAAATTTCTTCAATCTAACCATCAAATCTGAGTTCACGTGGGCTAAATCGATGAAGTGAAGCTAAATTTCTTCAATCTAACCATCAAATCTGAGTTCACGTGGGCTAAATCGATGATGTGAAGCTAAATTTCTTCAATCTAACCATCAAATCTGAGTTCACGTGGGCTAAATCGATGAATGTGAAGCTAAATTCTTCAATCTAACCATCAAATCTGAGTTCACGTGGGCTAAATCGATGAATGTGAAGCTAAATTTCTTCAATCTAACCATCAAATCTGAGTTCACGTGGCTAAATCGATGAATGTGAAGCTAAATTTCTTCATCTAACCATCAAATCTGAGTTCACGTGGGCTAAATCGATGAATGAAGCTAAATTCTTCAATCTAACCATCAAATCTGAGTTCACGTGGGCTAAATCGACGAATGTGAAGCTAAATTTCTTCATCTAACCATCAAATCTGAGTTCACGTGGGCTAAATCGACGAA
>CM010312.1:289950-310915 GCA_001923025.3 Taenia multiceps | reverse complement strand
CGTGGGCTAAATCGATGAATGTGAAGCTAAATTTTTCAATTAACATCAAATCTGAGTTCACGTGGGCTAAATCGACGAATGTGAAGCTAAATTCTTCAATCTAACCATCAAATCTGAGTTCAGTGGGCTAAATCGATGAAGTGAAGCTAAATTTCTTCAATTAACCATCAAATCTGAGTTCACGTGGGCTAAATCGATGATGTGAAGCTAAATTTCTTCAATCTAACCATCAAATCTGAGTTCACGTGGGCTAAATCGAATGTGTGAAGCTAAATTTTTCAATCTAACCATCAAATCTGAGTTCACGTGGGCTAAATCGATGAATGTGAAGCTAAATTTCTTCAATCTAACCATCAAATCTGAGTTCACGTGGGCTAAATCGACGAATGTGAAGCTAAATCTTCAATCTAACCATCAAATCTGAGTTCACGTGGCTAAATCGATGAATGTGAAGCTAAATTCAATCTAACCATCAAATCTGAGTTCACGTGGGCTAAATCGAATGTGAAGCTAAATTTCTTCAATCTAACCATCAAATCTGAGTTCACGGGCTAAATCGACGAATGTGAAGCTAAATTTCTTCAATCTAACCATCAAATCTGAGTTCACGTGGGCTAAATCGCGAATGTGAAGCTAAATTCTTCAATCTAACCATCAAATTGAGTTCACGTGGGCTAAATCGACGAATGTGAAGCTAAATTTCTTCAATCAACCATCAAATCTGAGTTCACGTGGGCTAAATCGACGAATGTGAAGCTAAATTTCTTCAATATAACCATCAAATCTGAGTTCACGTGGGCTAAATCGATGAATGTGAAGCTAAATTTCTTCAATCTAACCATCAAATCTGAGTTCACGTGGGCTAAATCGACGAATGTGAAGCTAAATTTCTTCAATCTAACCATCAAATCTGAGTTCACGTGGGCTAAATCGATGAATGTGAAGCTAAATTTCTTCAATCTAACCATCAAATCTGAGTTCACGTGGGCTAAATCGATGAATGTGAAGCTAAATTTCTTCAATCTAACCATCAAATCTGAGTCACGTGGGCTAAATCGATGAATGTGAAGCTAAATTTCTTCAATCTAACCATCAAACTGAGTTCACGTGGGCTAAATCGACGAATGTGAAGCTAAATTTCTTCAATCTAAACATCAATCTGAGTTCACGTGGGCTAAATCGCGATGGTGAAGCTAAATTTCTTCAATCTAACCATCAATCTGAGTTCACGTGGGCTAAATCGACGAATGTGAAGCTAATTTCTTCAATCTAACATCAAATCTGAGTTCACGTGGGCTAATCGATGAATTTGAAGCTAAATTTCTTCAATCTAACTCATCAAATCAGTTCACGTGGCTAAATCGACGAATGTGAAGCTAATTCTTCATCTAACCATCAAATCTGAGTTCACGTGGCTAAATCGACGAATGTGAGCTAAATTTCTTCAATCTAACCATCAAATCTGAGTTCACTGGCTAAATCGATGAATGTGAAGCTAAATTTCTTCAATCTAACCATCAATCTGAGTTCACGTGGGCTAAATCGACGAATGCGAAGCTAAATTTCTTCAATCTCAATCTAACCATCAATCTGAGTCACGTGGGCTAAATCGACGAATGGAAGCTAATTCTTCAATCTAACCATCAAATCTGAGTTCACGTGGGCTAAATCGATGAATGTGAAGCTAAATTTCTTCAATCTAACTCATCAAATCTGGTTCACGTGGGCTAAATCGATGAATGTGAAGCTAAATTTCTTCAATCTAACCATCAAATCTGAGTTCACGTGGGCTAAATCGACGATGAAGCTAAATTTCTTCAATCTAACCATCAAATCTGAGTTCACGTGGGCTAAATCGATGAATGTGAAGCTAAATTTTCTTCAATCTAACCATCAAATCTGAGTTCACGTGGGCTAAATCGATGAGTGAATAAATTTCTTCTTCAATCTAAAACTCATCAATCTGAGTTCACGTGGGCTAAATCGATGAGTGTGAAGCTAAATTTCTTCAATCTAACCATCAAACTGAGTTCACGTGGGCTAATCGACGAATGTGAAGCTCAATTTCTTCAATCTACCATCAATCTGAGTTCACGTGGCTAAATCGACGAATGTGAAGCTAAATTTCTTCATCTAACCATCAAATCTGAGTTCACGTGGGCTAAATCGACGAATGTGAAGCTAAATTTCTTCAATCTAACCATCAATCTGAGTTCACGTGGGCTAAATCGATGAATGTGAAGCTAAATTTCTTCAATCTAACCATCAAATCTGAGTTCACGTGGGCTAAATCGATGAATGTGAAGCTAAATTTCTTCAATCTAACCATCAAATCTGAGTTCACGTGGGCTAAATCGATGAATGTGATCTAAATTTCTTCAATCTAACCATCAAATCTGAGTTCACGTGGGCTAAATCGACGAATGTGAAGCTAAATTCTCTTCAATCTAACCATCAAATCTGAGTTCACGTGGGCTAAATCGATGAATGTGAAGCTAATTTCTTCAATCTACCATCAAATCTGAGTTCACGTGGGCTAAATCGACGAATGTGAAGCTAAATTTCTTCAATCTAACCATCAAATCTGAGTTCACGTGTAAATCGACGAATGTGAAGCTAAATTTCTTCAATCTAACCATCAAATCTGAGTTTCACGTGGGGCTAAATCGACGAATGTGACTAATTTCTTCAATCTAACCATCAAATCTGAGTTCACGTGGGCTAAATCGACGAATGTGAAGCTAAATTTTCTTCAATCTAACCATCAAATCTGAGTTCACGTGGGCTAAATCGATGAATGTGAAGCTAAATTCTTCTTCAATCTAACCATCAAATCTGAGTTCACGTGGGCTAAATCGACGAATGTGAAGCAAATTTCTTCAATCTAACCATCAAATCTGAGTTTCACGTGGGCTAAATCGATGAATGTGAAGCTAAATTTCTTCAATCTAAACCATCAAATCTGAGTTCACGTGGGCTAAATCGACGAATGCGAAGCTAATTTCTTCAATCTAACCATCAAATCTGAGTTCACGTGGGCTAAATCGATGAATGTGAAGCTAAATTTCTTCCAATCTAACCATCAAATCTGAGTTCACGTGGGCTAAATCGATGAATGTGAAGCTAAATTTCTTCATCTAACCATCAAATCTGAGTTCACGTGGGCTAAATCGATGAATGTGAAGCTAAATTTCTTCAATCTAACCATCAAATCTGAGTTCACGTGGGCTAAAATCGACGAATGTGAAGCTAAATTTCTTCATCTAACCATCAATCTGAGTTCACGTGGGCTAAATCGACGAATGTGAAGCTAAATTTCTTCAATCTAACCATCAAATCTGAGTTCCGTGGCTAAATCGGAATGTGAAGCTAAATTTCTTCAATCTAACCATCAAATCTGAGTTCACTGGGCTAAATCGATGAATGAAGCTAAATTTTCTTCAATCTAACCATCAAATCTGAGTTCACGTGGGCTAAATCGACGAATGTGAAGCTAAATTTCTTCAATCTAACCATCAAATCTGAGTTCACGTGGGCTAAATCGACGAATGTGAAGCTAAATTTCTTCAATCTAATCATCAAATCTGAGTTCACGTGGCTAAATCGACGAATGTGAAGCTAAATTTCTTCAATCTAACCATCAAATCTGAGTTCACGTGGGCTAAATCGACGAATGTGAAGCTAAATTTCTTCTTCAATCTACCATCAAATCTGAGTTCACGTGGGCTAAATCGATGAATGTGAAGCTAAATTTCTCTCAATCTAACCATCAAATCTGAGTTCACGTGGGCTAAATCGATGAATGTGAAGCTAAATTTCTTCAATCTAACCATCAAATCTGAGTTCACGTGGGCTAAATCGACGAATGTGAAGCTAAATTTCTTCATCTAACCATCAAATCTGAGTTCACGTGGGCTAAATCGACGAATGCGAGCTAAAATTTCTTCAATCTAACCATCAAATCTGAGTTCACGTGGGCTAAATCGATGAATGTGAAGCTAAATTTCTCAATCTAACCATCAAATCTGAGTTCACGTGGGCTAAATCGATGAATGTGAAGCTAAATTTCTTCAATCTAACCATCAAATCTGAGTTCACGTGGCTAAATCGATGATGTGAAGCTAAATTTCTTCAATCTAACCATCAATCTGAGTTCACGTGGGGCTAAATCGACGAATGTGAAGCTAAATTTCTTCAATCTAACCATCAAATCTGAGTTCACGTGGGCTAAATCGACGAATGTGAAGCTAAATTTCTTCAATCTAACCATCAATCTGAGTTCACGTGGGCTAAATCGATGAATGTGGAAGCTAAATTTCTTCAATCTAACCATCAAATCTGAGTTCACGTGGGCTAAATCGACGAATGCGAAGCTAAATTTCTTCAATCTAACCATCAAATCTGAGTTCACGTGGGCTAAATCGACGAATGTGAAGCTAAATTTCTTCATCTAACCATCAAATCTGAGTTCACGTGGGCTAAATCGACGAATGTGAAGCTAAATTTCTTCAATCTAACCTCCATCAATCTGAGTTTCACGTGGGCTAAATCGACGAATGTGAAGCTAATTTTCAATCTAACCATCAAATCTGAGTTCACGTGGGCTAAATCGATGGAATGTGAAGCTAAATTTCTTCAATCTAACCATCAATCTGAGTTCACGTGGGCTACAATCGATGAATGGAAGCTAAATTTCTTCAATCTAACCATCAAATCTGAGTTCACGTGGCTAAATCGACGAATGTGAAGCTAAATTTCTTCAATCTAACCATCAAATCTGAGTTCACGTGGGCTAAATCGACGAATGTAAGCTAATTTCTTCAATCTAACCATCAAATCTGAGTTCACGTGGGCTAAATCGATGAATGTGAAGCTAAATTTCTTCAATCTAACCATCAAATCTGAGTTCACGTGGGCTAAATCGATGAATGTGAAGCTAATTCTCAATCTAACCATCAAATCTGAGTTCACGTGGGCTAAATCGACGAATGTGAAGCTAAATTTCTTCAATCTAATACCATCAAATCTGAGTTCACGTGGGCTAAATCGATGAATGAAGCTAAATTCTCAATCTAACCATCAAATCTGAGTAGTTCACGTGGGCTAAATCGATGAATGTGAAGCTAAATTTCTTCATCTAAGCATCAAATCTGAGTTCACATGGGCTAAATCGATGAATGTGAAGCTAAATTTCTTCAATCTACCATCAATCTGAGTTCACGTGGGCTAAATCGACGAATGTGAAGCTAAATTTCTTCAATCTAACCATCAAATCTGAGTTCACGTGGGCTAAATCGATGAATGCGAAGCTAAATTTCTTCAATCTACGCAATCAAATCTGAGTTTCACGTGGGCTAAATCGATGAATGTGAAGCTAAATTTCTTCAATCTAACCATCAAATCTGAGTTCACGTGGGCTAAATCGATGAATGTGAAGCTAAATTTCTTCATCTAACCATCAAATCTGAGTTCACGTGGGCTAAATCGACGAATGAAGCTAAATCTCTTCATCTAACCATCAAATCTGAGTTCACGTGGGCTGAAATCGACGAATGTGAAGCTAAATTTCTTCATCTAACCATCAAATCTGAGTTCACGTGGGCTAAATCGACGAGTGAAGCTAAATTTCTCAATCTAACCATCAATCTGAGTTCACGTGGGCTAAATCGACGAATGCGAAGCTAAATTTCTTCAATCTAACCATCAAATCTGAGTTCACTGTGGGCTAAATCGATGAATGGAAGCTAAATTCTTCAATCTAACCATCAAATCTGAGTACGTGGGCTAAATCGATCGAATGTGAAGCTAAATTCTTCTTCAATCTAACCATCAAATCTAGTTCACGTGGCTAAAATCGACGAATGTGAAGCTAAATTTGCTTCAATCTAACCATCAAATCGAGTTCACGTGGGCTAAATCGACGAATGGTGAAGCTAAATTTCTTCAATCTAACCATCAATCTGAGTTCACTGGGCTAAATCGATGAATGGAACTAAATTTCTTCAATCTAACCTCAAATCTGAGTTCACGTGGGCTAAATCGATGAATGTGAAGCTAAATTTCTTCAATCTAACGCATCATAAATCTGAGTTCACGTGGGCTAAATCGATGAATGTGAAGCTAAATTTCTTCAATCTAACCATCAAATCTGAGTTCACGTGGGCTAAATCGACGAATGTGAAGCTAAATTTCTTTCAATCTAACCTGCATCAAATCTGAGTTCACGTGGGCTAAATCGGACGAATGTGAAGCTAAATTTCTTCAATCTAACCATCAAATCTGAGTTCACGTGGGCTAAATCGACGAATGTGAAGCTAAATTTCTTCAATCTAACCATCAAATCTGAGTTCACGTGGGCTAAATCGATGAATGTGAAGCTAAATTTTCTTCAATCTAACCATCAATCTGAGTTCACGTGGGCTAAATCGATGAATGAAGCTAATTTCTTCAATCTAACCATCAAATCTGAGTTCACGTGGGCTAAAATCGATGAATGTGAAGCTAAATTTCTTCATCTAACCATCAAATCTGAGTTCACGTGGGCTAAATCGAGAATGTGAAGCTATTTCTTCAATCTAACCATCAAATCTGAGTTCACGTGGGCTAAATCGACGAATGTGAAGCTAAATTTCTTCAATCTAACCATCAAATCTGAGTTCACGTGGGCTAAATCGATATGTGAAGCTAATTTCTCAATCTAACCATCAAATCTGAGTTCACTGTGGCTAAATCGACGAATGTAAGCTAAATTTCTTCAATCTAACCATCAAATCTGAGTTCACGGTGGCTAAATCGATGAATGCGAAGCTAAATTTCTTCATCTAACCATCAAAATCTGAGTTCACGTGGGCTAAATCGAATGAATGTGAAGCTAATTTCTTCAATCTAACCATCAAATCTGAGTTCCGTGGGCTAAATCGACGAATGTGAAGCTAAATTTCTTCAATCTAACCATCAAATCTGAGTTCACGTGGCTAAATCGATGAATGAAGCTAAATTTCTTCAATCTAACCATCAAATCTGAGTTCACGTGGGCTAAATCGACGAATGTGAAGCTAAATTTCTTCAATCTAACCATCAAATCTGAGTTCACGTGGGCTAAATCGATGAATGTGAAGCTAAATTTCTTCAATCTAACCATCAAATCTGAGTTCACGTGGGCTAAATCGATGAATGTGAAGCTAAATTTCTTCAATCTAACCATCAAATCTGAGTTCACGTGGGCTAAATCGACGAATGTGAATCTAAATTTCTTCAATCTAACCATCAAATCTGAGTTCACGTGGGCTAAATCGACGAATGTGAAGCTAAATTTCTTCAATCTAACCATCAAATCTGAGTTCACGTGGGCTAAATCGACGAATGTGAAGCTAAATTTCTTCATCTAACCATCAAATCTGAGTTCACGTGGGGCTAAATCGATGAATGTGAAGCTAAATTTCTTCAATCTAACCATCAAATCTGAGTTCACGTGGCTAAATCGACGAATGAAGCTAAATTTCTTCAATCTAACCATCAAATCTGAGTTCACGTGGGCTAAATCGACGAATGTGAAGCTAATTTCTTCAATCTAACCATCAAATCTGAGTTCACGTGGGCTAAATCGACGAATGTGAAGCTGAATTTCTTATCTTCAATCTAACCATCAAATCTGAGTTCACGTGGGCTAAATCGACGAATGTGAAGCTAAATTTCTTCAATCTAACCATCAAATCTGAGTTCACGTGGGCTAAATCGATGAATGAAGCTAAATTCTTCAATCTAACCATCAAATCTGAGTTCACGTGGGCTAAATCGGACGATGTGAAGCTAAATTTCTTCAATCTAACCATCAAATCTGAGTTCACGTGGGCTAAATCGATGAATGTGCTAAATTTCTTCATCTAACCATCAAATCTGAGTTCACGTGGGCTAAATCGACGAATGTGAACTAAATTTCTTCAATCTAACCATCAAATCTGAGTTCACGTGGGCTAAATCGACGAATGTGAAGCTAAATTTCTTCAATCTAACCATCAAATCTGAGTTCACGTGGGCTAATCGACGATGTGAAGCTAAATTCTTCAATCTAACCATCAAATCTGAGTTCACGTGGGCTAAATTCGACGAATGTGAAGCTAAATTTCTTCAATCTAACCATCAAATCTGAGTTCACGGGGCTAAATCGACGAATGTGAAGCTAAATTCTTCAATCTAACCATCAAATCTGAGTTCACGTGGGCTAAATCGATGAATGTGAAGCTAAATTTCTTCAATCTAACCATCAAATCTGAGTTCACGTGGGCTAAATCGATGAATGTGAAGCTAAATTCTTCAATCTAACCATCAAATCTGAGTTCACGTGGGCTAAATCGATGAATGTGAAGCTAAATTTCTTCAATCTAACCATCAAATCTGAGTTCACGTGGGCTAAATCGATGAATGTGAAGCTAAATTTCTTCAATCTAACCATCAAATCTGAGTTCACGTGGGCTAAATCGATGAATGTGAAGCTAAATTTCTTCAATCTAACCATCAAATCTGAGTTCACGTGGGCTAAATCGATGAATGTGAAGCTAAATTTCTTCAATCTAACCATCAAATCTGAGTTCACGTGGGCTAAATCGAGAATGTGAAGCTAAATTTCTTCAATCTAACCATCAAATCTGAGTTCACGTGGGCTAAATCGATGAATGTGAAGCTAAATTTCTTCAATCTAACCATCAAATCTGAGTTCACGTGGGCTAAATCGACGAATGTGAAGCTAAATTTCTTCAATCTAACCATCAAATCTGAGTTCACGTGGGCTAAATCGACGAATGTGAAGCTAAATCTCTTCAATCTAACCATCAAATCTGAGTTCACGTGGGCTAAATCGACGAATGTGAAGCTAAATTTCTTCAATCTAACCATCAAATCTGAGTTCACGTGGGCTAAATCGATGAATGTGAAGCTAAATTTCTTCAATCTAACCATCAAATCTGAGTTCACGTGGGCTAAATCGACGAATGTGAAGCTAAATTTCTTCAATCTAACCATCAAATCTGAGTTCACGTGGCTAAATCGACGAATGTGAAGCTAAATTTCTTCAATCTAACCATCAAATCTGAGTTCACGTGGGCTAAATCGACGAATGTGAAGCTAAATTTCTTCAATCTAACCATCAAATCTGAGTTCACGTGGGCTAAATCGATGAATGTGAAGCTAAATTTCTTCAATCTAACCATCAAATCTGAGTTCACGTGGGCTAAATCGACGAATGTGAAGCTAAATTTCTTCAATCTAACCATCAAATCTGAGTTCACGTGGGCTAAATCGATGAATGTGAAGCTAAATTTCTTCAATCTAACCATCAAATCTGAGTTCACGTGGGCTAAATCGATGAATGTGAAGCTAAATTTCTTCAATCTAACCATCAAATCTGAGTTCACGTGGGCTAAATCGATGAATGTGAAGCTAAATTTCTTCAATCTAACCATCAAATCTGAGTTCACGTGGGCTAAATCGACGAATGTGAAGCTAAATTTCTTCAATCTAACCATCAAATCTGAGTTCACGTGGGCTAAATCGACGAATGTGAAGCTAAATTCTTCAATCTAACCATCAAATCTGAGTTCACGTGGGCTAAATCGACGAATGTGAAGCTAAATTTCTTCAGTCTAACCATCAAATCTGGGTAAACGTGGGCTAAATCGACGAATGTGAAGCTAAATTTCTTCAATCTAACCATCAAATCTGAGTTCACGTGGCTAAATCGACGAATGTGAAGCTAAATTTCTTCAATCTAACCATCAAATCTGAGTTCAGTTCACGTGGCTAAATCGACGAATGTGAAGCTAAATTTCTTCAATCTAACCATCAAATCTGAGTTCACGTGGGCTAAATCGATGAATGTGAAGCTAAATTTCTTCAATCTAACCATCAAATCTGAGTTCACGTGGGCTAAATCGACGAATGTGAAGCTAAATTTCTTCAATCTAACCATCAAATCTGAGTTCACGTGGGCTAAATCGATGAATGTGAAGCTAAATTTCTTCAATCTAACCATCAAATCTGAGTTCACGTGGGCTAAATCGACGAATGTGAAGCTAAATTTCTTCAATCTAACCATCAAATCTGAGTTCACGTGGGCTAAATCGACGAATGTGAAGCTAAATTTCTTCAATCTAACCATCAAATCTGAGTTCACGTTGGCTAAATCGACGAATGTGAAGCTAAATTTCTTCAATCTAACCATCAAATCTGAGTTCACGTGGGCTAAATCGACGAATGTGAAGCTAAATTTCTTCAATCTAACCATCAAATCTGAGTTCACGTGGGCTAAATCGATGAATGTGAAGCTAAATTTCTTCAATCTAACCATCAAATCTGAGTTCACGTGGGCTAAATCGACGAATGTGAAGCTAAATTTCTTCAATCTAACCATCAAATCTGAGTTCACGTGGCTAAATCGACGAATGTGAAGCTAAATTCTTCAATCTAACCATCAAATCTGAGTTCACGTGGGCTAAATCGACGAATGTGAAGCTAAATTTCTTCAATCTAACCATCAAATCTGAGTTCACGTGGGCTAAATCGATGAATGTGAAGCTAAATTTCTTCAATCTAACCATCAAATCTGAGTTCACGTGGGCTAAATCGTGAATGTGAAGCTAAATTTCTTCAATCTAACCATCAAATCTGAGTTCACGTGGCTAAATCGACGAATGTGAAGCTAAATTTCTTCAATCTGACCATCAAATCTGAGTTCACGTGGGCTAAATCGACGAATGTGAAGCTAAATTTCTTCAATCTAACCATCAAATCTGAGTTCACGTGGGCTAAATCGACGAATGTGAAGCTAAATTTTTTCAATCTAACCATCAAATCTGAGTTCACGTGGGCTAAATCGATGAATGTGAAGCTAAATTTCTTCAATCTAACCATCAAATCTGAGTTCACGTGGGCTAAATCGATGAATGTGAAGCTAAATTTCTTCAATCTAACCATCAAATCTGAGTTCACGTGGGCTAAATCGACGAATGTGAAGCTAAATTTCTTCAATCTAACCATCAAATCTGAGTTCACGTGGGCTAAATCGATGAATGTGAAGCTAAATTTCTTCAATCTAACCATCAAATCTGAGTTCACGTGGGCTAAATCGACGAATGTGAAGCTAAATTTCTTCAATCTAACCATCAAATCTGAGTTCACGTGGGCTAAATCGACGAATGTGAAGCTAAATTTCTTCAATCTAACCATCAAATCTGAGTTCACGTGGGCTAAATCGATGAATGTGAAGCTAAATTTCTTCAATCTAACCATCAAATCTGAGTTCACGTGGGCTAAATCGACGAATGTGAAGCTAAATTTCTTCAATCTAACCATCAAATCTGAGTTCACGTGGGCTAAATCGATGAATGTGAAGCTAAATTTCTTCAATCTAACCATCAAATCTGAGTTCACGTGGGCTAAATCGACGAATGTGAAGCTAAATTTCTTCAATCTAACCATCAAATCTGAGTTCACGTGGCTAAATCGAGAATGTGAAGCTAAATTTCTTCAATCTAACCATCAAATCTGAGTTCACGTGGGCTAAATCGACGAATGTGAAGCTAAATTTCTTCAATCTAACCATCAAATCTGAGTTCACGTGGGCTAAATCGACGAATGTGAAGCTAAATTTCTTCAATCTAACCATCAAATCTGAGTTCACGTGGGCTAAATCGATGAATGTGAAGCTAAATTTCTTCAATCTTACCATCAAATCTGAGTTCACGTGGGCTAAATCGACGAATGTGAAGCTAAATTTCTTCAATCTAACCATCAAATCTGAGTTCACGTGGGCTAAATCGACGAATGTGAAGCTAAATTTCTTCAATCTAACCATCAAATCTGAGTTCACGTGGGCTAAATCGAAATGTGAAGCTAAATTTCTTCAATCTAACCATCAATCTGAGTTCACGTGGGCTAAATCGACGAATGTGAAGCTAATTTCTTCAATCTAACCATCAAATCTGAGTTCACGTGGGCTAAATCGATGAATGCGAAGCTAAATTTCTTCAATCTAACCATCAAATCTGAGTTCACGTGGGCTAAATCGAAATGAGCTAAATTTTCTTCAATCTAACCATCAAATCTGAGTTCACGTGGGCTAAATCGACGAATGTGAAGCTAAATTTCTTCAATCTAACCATCAAATCTGAGTTCACGTGGGCTAAATCGATGAATGTGAAGCTAAATTTCTTCAATCTAACCATCAAATCTGAGTTCACGTGGGCTAAATCGATGAATGTGAAGCTAAATTTCTTCAATCTAACCATCAAATCTGAGTTCACGTGGGCTAAATCGACGAATGTGAAGCTAAATTTCTTCAATCTAACCATCAAATCTGAGTTCACGTGGGCTAAATCGACGAATGTGAAGCTAAATTTCTTCAATCTAACCATCAAATCTGAGTTCACGTGGGCTAAATCGATGAATGTGAAGCTAAATTTCTTCAATCTAACCATCAAATCTGAGTTCACGTGGGCTAAATCGACGAATGTGAAGCTAAATTTCTTCAATCTAACCATCAAATCTGAGTTCACGTGGCTAAATCGTGAATGTGAAGCTAAATTCTTCAATCTAACCATCAAATCTGAGTTCACGTGGGCTAAATCGATGAATGTGAAGCTAAATTTCTTCAATCTAACCATCAAATCTGAGTTCACGTGGGCTAAATCGATGAATGTGAAGCTAAATTTCTTCAATCTAACCATCAAATCTGAGTTCACGTGGGCTAAATCGACGAATGTGAAGCTAAATTTCTTCATTCTAACCATCAAATCTGAGTTCACGTGGGCTAAATCGACGAATGTGAAGCTAAATTTCTTCAATCTAACCATCAATCTGAGTTCACGTGGGCTAAATCGATGAATGTGAAGCTAAATTTCTTCAATCTAACCATCAAATCTGAGTTCACGTGGGCTAATCGATGAATGTGAAGCTAAATTTCTTCAATCTAACCATCAAATCTGAGTTCACGTGGGCTAAATCGACGAATGTGAAGCTAAATTTCTTCAATCTACCATCAAATCTGAGTTCACGTGGGCTAAATCGACGAATGTGAAGCTAAATTTCTTCAATCTAACCATCAAATCTGAGTTCACGTGGGCTAAATCGACGAATGTGAGAAAGCTAAATTTCTTCAATCTAACCATCAAATCTGAGTTCACGTGGGCTAAATCGACGAATGTGAAGCTAAATTTCTTCAATCTAACCATCAAATCTGAGTTCACGTGGGCTAAATCGACGAATTGAAGCTAAATTTCTTCAATCTAACCATCAAATCTGAGTTCACGTGGGCTAAATCGATGAATGCGAAGCTAAATTTCTTCAATCTAACCATCAAATCTGAGTTCACGTGGGCTAAATCGCGAATGTGAAGCTAATTCTTCAATCTAACCATCAAATCTGAGTTCACTGGGCTAAATCGACGAATGTGAAGCTAAATTTCTTCAATCTAACCATCAAATCTGAGTTCACGTGGGCTAAATCGATGAATGTGAAGCTAAATTCTTCAATCTAACCATCAAATCGAGTTCACGTGGGCTAAATCGACGAATGTGAAGCTAAATCTTCTTCAATCTAACCATCAAATCTGAGTTCACGTGGCTAAATCGACGAATGTGAAGCTAAATTTCTTCAATCTAACCATCAAATCTGAGTTCACGTGGGCTAAATCGATGAATGTGAAGCTAAATTTCTTCAATCTAACCATCAAAATCTGAGTTCACGTGGGGCTAAATCGACGAATGTGAAGCTAAATTTTCTTCAATCTAAACCATCAAATCTGAGTTCACGTGGGCTAAATCGACGAATGTGAAGCTAAATTTCTCTCAATCACCATCAAATCTGAGTTCACGTGGGCTAAAATCGATGAATGTGAAGCTAAATTTCTTCAATCTAACCATCAAATCTGAGTTCACGTGGGCTAAATCGATGAATGTGAAGCTAAATTTCTTCAATCTAACCATCAAATCTGAGTTCACGTGGGCTAAATCGATGAATGTGAAGCTAAATTCTTCAATCTAACCATCAAATCTGAGTTCACGTGGGGCTAAATCGACGAATGTGAAGCTAAATTTCTCAATCTAACCATCAAATCTGAGTTCACGTGGCTAAATCGATGAATGTGAAGCTAAATTTCTTCAATCTAACCATCAAATCTAGTTCACGTGGGCTAAATCGAACGAATGTGAAGCTAAATTTCTTCAATCGCCATCAAATCTGAGTTCACGTGGGCTAAATCGACGAATGTGAAGCTAAATTTCTTCAATTCTAACCATCAAATCTGAGTTCACGTGGGCTAAATCGACGAATGTGAAGCTAAATTTCTTCAATCTAACCATCAAATCTGAGTTCACGTGGGCTAAATCGATGAATGCGAAGCTAAATTTCTTCAATCTTAACAATCATAATCTGAGTTTCACGTGGGTCTTAATCGATGAATGTGAAGCTAAATTTCTTCAATCTACCATCAATCTGAGTTCACGTGGGCTAAATCGATGAATGCGAAGCTAAATTTCTTCAATCTAACCATCAAATCTGAGTCACGTGGGCTAAATCGATGAATGTGAAGCTAAATTTCTTCAATCTAACCTCAATCTGAGTTCACGTGGGCTATAATCGACGAATGGAAGCTAAATTTCTTCAATGCTAACTCATAATCTGAGTTCACGTGGCTAAATCGACGAAATGTGAAGCTAAATTTCTTCAATCTAACCATCAAATCTGAGTTCACGTGGCTAAATATGAATGGCGAAGCTAAATTTCTTCAATCTAACCATCAATCTGAGTTCACGTGGCTAATCGATGAATGTGACTAATTTTCTTCATCTAACCATCAAATCTGAGTTCACGTGGCTAAATCGAACGAATGTGAAGCTAAATTTCTTCAATCTAACCATCAAATCTGAGTTCACGTTGGGCTAAATCGATGAATGTGAAGCTAAATTTCTTCAATGCTATCTAACCATCAAATCTGAGTTCACGTGGGCTAAATCGATGAAGTGTGAAGCTAAATTTCTTCAATCTAACCATCAAATCTGAGTTCACGTGGGCTAAATCGATGAATGTGAAGCTAAATTTCTTCAATCTACCATCAAATCTGAGTTCACGTGGGCTAAATCGACGAAGTGAGCTAATTTCTTCAATCTAACCATCAAATCTGAGTTCACGTGGGCTAAATCGACATAATGTGAAGTCTAATTTCTTCAATCTAAACCATCAAATCTGAGTTCACGTGGGCTAAATCGATGAATGTGAAGCTAAATTTCTTCAATCTAACCATTCAAATGCTGAGTTCACGTGGGCTAAATCGATGAGTGTGAAGCTAATTTCTCAATCTAACCATCAAATCTGAGTTCACGTGGGCTAAATCGATGAATGTGAAGCTAAATTTCTCAATCTAACCATGCAAATCTGAGTTCACGTGGGCTAAATCGACGAATGTGAAGCTAAATTTCTTCATCTAACATCAATCTGAGTTCACGTGGGCTAAATCGACGAATGTGAAGCTAAATTTCTTCAATCTAACCATCAAATCTGAGTTCACGTGGGCTAATCGACGAATGTGAAGCTAAATTCTAATTTCTTCAATCTAACCATCAAATCTGAGTTCACGTGGCTAAATCATGAATGTAAGCTACTAATTTCTTCAATCTAACTCATCAATCTGAGTTCACGTGGGCTAAATCGTACGAATGTAAGCTAAATTTCTCAATCTAACCATCAATCTGAGTTCACGTGGGCTAAATCGATGAATGTGAAGCTAAATTTCTTCAAATCTAACATCAAATCTGAGTTCACGTGGGCTAAATCGACGAATGTGAAGCTAAATTTCTTCATCTAACGCATCAAATCTGAGTTGCAGGTGGGCTAAATCGACGAATGTTGAAGCTAAATTTCTTCAATCTAACCATCAAATCTGAGTTCACGTGGGCTAGAATCGATGAATGTGAAGCTAAATTTCTTCAATCTAACCATCAAATCTGAGTTCACGTGGGCTAAATCGACGATATGTGAAGCTAAATTTCTTCAATCTAACCATCAAATCTGAGTTCACTCGTGGCTAAATCGAAATGTGAAGCTAAATTTCTTCAATCTATACCAAATCTGAGTTCACGTGGGCTAAATCGACGATGTGAAGCTAAATTTCTTCAATCTAACCATCAAATCTGAGTTCACGTGGGCTAAATCGATGATATGTGAAGCTAAATTTCTTCATCTAACCATCAATCTGAGTTCACGTGGGCTAAATCGACGAATGTGAAGCTAAATTTCTTCAATCTAACATCAATCTGAGTTCACTGGGCTAAATCGACGAATGTGAAGCTAAATTCTTCAATCTAACCATCAATCTGAGTTCACGTGGGCTAAATCGAGAATGTGAATGCTAAATTTCTCAATCTAACCATCATAATCTGAGTTCACGTGGCTAAATCGATGAATGTGAAGCTAAATTTCTTCAATCTAACCATCAATCTGAGTTCACGTGGGCTTAATCGACGAATGTGAAGCTAAATTTTCTCAATCTAACGCATCAAATCTGAGTCACGTGGCTAAATCGACGAATGTGAAGCTAAATTTCTTCATGCTAACCATCAATCTGAGTTCACGTGGGCTAAATCGATGAATGTGAAGCTAAATTTCTTCAATCTAACCATCAATCTGAGTTCACGGGCTAAATCGACGATGTGAAGCTAAATTTTCTTCAATCTAACCATCAAATCTGAGTTCACGTGGCTAAATCGACGATGCGAAGCTAAATTTCTTCAATCTAACCATCAAATCTGAGTTCACGTGGGCTAAATCGACGATGTGAAGCTAATTTTCTTCTCTAACCATCAAATCTGAGTTCACGTGGGCTAAAATTCATGATGTGAAGCTAAATTTCTTCAATCTAACCATCAAATCTGAGTTCACGTGGGCTAAATCGACGAATGTGAAGCTAAATTTCTCAATCTAACCATCAATCTGAGTTCACGTGGGCTAAATCGACGAATGTGAAGCTAAATTTCTTCAATCTAACCATCAAATCTGAGTTCACGTGGGCTAAATCGATGAATGTGAAGCTAAATTTCTTCATCTCTAACCATCAAATCTGAGTTCACGTGGGCTAAATCGACGAATGTGAAGCTAAATTTCTTCAATCTAACTCATCAAATCTGAGTTCACGTGGGCTAAATCGACGAATGTGAAGCTAAATTTCTTCAATCTAACCATCAAATCTGAGTTCATCGTGGGTCTAATATCGACGAATGTGAAGCTAAATTTCTTCAATCTAACCATCAATCTGAGTTCACGTGGGCTAAATCGATGAATGTGAAGCTAATTTCTTCAATCTAACCATCAAATCTGAGTTCACGTGGGCTAAATCGACGAATGTGAAGCTAATTTCTTCAATCTAACCATCAAATCTGAGTTCACGTGGGCTAAATCGACGAATGTGAAGCTAAATTTCTTCTTCAATCTAACCATCAAATCTGAGTCACGTGGGGCTAAATCGATGAATGTGAAGCTAAATTTCTTCAATCTAACCATCAAATCTGAGTTCACGTGGGCTAAATCGACGATGGAAGCTAAATTTCTTCAATCTAACCATCAAATCTGAGTTCACGTGGGCTAAATCGATGAATGTGAAGCTAAATTTCTTCATCTAACCATCAAATCTGAGTTCACGTGGGCTAAATCGACAATGTGAAGCTAAATTTCTTCAATCTAACCATCAAATCTGAGTTCACGTGGGCTAAATCGACGAATGTGAAGCTAAATTTCTTCAATCTAACCATCAAATCTGAGTTCACGTGGCTAAATCGATGAATGTGAAGCTAAATTTCTCAATCTAACCATCAAAATCTGAGTTCCGTGGGCTAAATCGATGAATTGAAGCTAAATTTCTTCAATCTAACCATCAATCTGAGTTCACGTGGGCTAAATCGACGAATGTGAAGCTAAATTTCTTCTCTAACCATCAAATCTGAGTTCACGTGGGCTAAATCGACGAATGTGAAGCTAAATTTCTTCAATCTAACCATCAAATCTGAGTTCACGTGGGCTAAATCGATGAATGTGAAGCTAAATTTCTTCAATCTAACCATCAAATCTGAGTTCACGTGGGCTAAATCGACGAATGTGAAGCTAAATTTCTTCATCTAACCATCAAATCTGAGTTCACGTGGGCTAAATCGATGAATGGAAGCTAAATTTCTTCAATCTAACCATCAATCTGAGTTCACGTGGGCTAAATCGACGAATGTGAAGCTAAATTTCTTCAATCTAACCATCAAATCTGAGTTCACTGGGCTAAATCGACGAATGTGAAGCTAAATTTCTTCAACTCTAACCATCAAATCTGAGTTCACGTGGGCTAAATCGACGAATGTGAAGCTAAATTTCTTCAATCTAACCATCAATCTGAGTTCACGTGGGCTAAATCGTGAATGTGAAGCTAAATTCTCAATCTACCATCAAATCTGAGTTCACGTGGGCTAAATCGACGAATGTGAAGCTAAATTTCTTCAATCTAACCATCAAATCTGAGTTCACGTGGGCTAAATCGACGAATGTGAAGCTAAATTTCTTCAATCTAACATCAAATCTGAGTTCACGTGGGCTAAATCGACGAATGTGAAGCTAAATCTCTTCAATCTAACCATCAAATCTGAGTTCACGTGGGCTAAATCGACGAATGTGAAGCTAAATTTCTTCAATCTAACCATCAAATCTGAGTTCACGTGGGCTAAATCGATGAATGTGAAGCTAAATTTCTTCAATCTAACCATCGAATCTGAGTTCACGTGGGCTAAATCGACGAATGTGAAGCTAAATTTCTTCAATCTAACCATCAAATCTGAGTTCACGTGGGCTAAATCGATGAATGTGAAGCTAAATTTCTTCAATTCTAACCATCAAATCTGAGTTCACGTGGGCTAATCGACGAATGTGAAGCTAAATTTCTTCAATCTAACCATCAAATCTGAGTTCACGTGGGCTAAATCGATGAATGTGAAGCTAAATTTCTTCAATCTAACCATCAAATCTGAGTTCACGTGGGCTAAATCGACGAATGTGAAGCTAAATTTCTTCAATCTAACCATCAAATCTGAGTTCACGTGGCTAAATCGATGAATGTGAAGCTAAATTTCTTCAATCTAACCATCAAATCTGAGTTCACGTGTGCTAAATCGACGAATGTGAAGCTAAATTTCTTCAATCTAACCATCAAATCTGAGTTCACGTGGGCTAAATCGACGAATGTGAAGCTAAATTTCTTCAATCTAACCATCAAATCTGAGTTCACGTGGGCTAAATCGATGAATGTGAAGCTAAATTTCTTCAATCTAACCATCAAATCTGAGTTCACGTGGGCTAAATCGACGAATGTGAAGCTAAATTTCTTCAATCTAACCATCAAATCTGAGTTCACGTGGGCTAAATCGATGAATGTGAAGCTAAATTTCTTCAATCTAACCATCAAATCTGAGTTCACGTGGGCTAAATCGACGAATGTGAAGCTAAATTTCTTCAATCTAACCATCAAATCTGAGTTCACGTGGGCTAAATCGACGAATGCGAAGCTAAATTTCTCAATCTAACCATCAAATCTGAGTTCACTGGGGGGCTAAATCGATAATGTGAAGCTAAATTTCTTCAATCTAACCATCAATCTGAGTTCACGTGGGCTAAATCGATGAATGTGAAGCTAAATTCTTCAATCTAACCATCAATATCTGAGTTCACGTGGGCTAAATCGATGAATGTCGAAGCTAAATTTCTTCAATCTAACCATCAAATCTGAGTTCACGTGGCTAAATCGATGAATGTGAAGCTAAATTCTTCAATCTAACCATCAAATCTGAGTTCACGTGGGCTAAATCGATGAATGTGAAGCTAAATTTCTTCAATCTAACCATCAAATCTGAGTTCACGTGGGCTAAATCGATGAATGTGAAGCTAAATTTCTTCAATCTAACCATCAAATCTGAGTTCACGTGTGGCTAAATCGACGAATGTGAAGCTAAATTTCTTCAATCTAACCATCACAATCTGAGTTCACGTGGGCTAAATCGTGAATGTGAAGCTAAATTTCTTCAATCTAACGCATCAATCGAGTTCACGTGGGCTAAATCGACGAATGTGAAGCTAAATTTCTTCAATCTAACCATCAAATCTGAGTTCACGTGGGCTAAATCGACGAATGTGAAGCTAAATTTTCAATCTAACCATCAAATCTGAGTTCACGTGGGCTAAATCGATGAATGTGAAGCTAAATTTTCTTCAATCTAACCATCAATCTGAGTTCACGTGGGCTAAATCGACGAATGTGAAGCTAAATTTCTTCAATCTAACCATCAAAATCTGAGTTCACGTGGGCTAAATCGACGAATGTGAAGCTAAATTTCTTCAATCTAACCATCAATCTGAGTTCACGTGGGCTAAATCGACGAATGTGAAGCTAAATTTCTTCAATCTAACCATCAAATCTGAGTTCACGTGGGCTAAATCGAGAATGTGAAGCTAAATTTCTTCAATCTAACCATCAAATCTGAGTTCACGGCTGGCTAAATCGACGAATGTGAAGCTAAATTTCTTCAATCTAACCATCAATCTGAGTTTCACGTGGGCTAAATCGACGAATGTGAAGCTAAATTTCTTCAATCTAACCATCAAATCTGAGTTCACGTGGGCTAAATCGATGAATGTGAAGCTAAATTTCTTCAATCTAACCATCAAATCTGAGTTCACGTGGGCTAAATCGACGAATGGAAGCTAAATTCTTCAATCTAACCATCAATCTGAGTTCACGTGGGCTAAATCGATGATGTGAAGCTAAATTTCTTCAATCTAAGCATCAAATCTGAGTTCACGTGGGCTAAATCGACGAATGTGAAGCTAAATTTTCAATCTACCATCAAATCTGAGTTCACGTGGGCTAAATCGAGAATGTGAAGCTAAATTTCTT
>CM010312.1:261822-289850 GCA_001923025.3 Taenia multiceps | reverse complement strand
AATCTGAGTCACGTGGGCTAAATCGATGAATGTGAAGCTAAATTTCTCTTCAATCTAACCATCAATCTGAGTTCACGTGGGCAAACGATGAATGTGAAGCTAAATTTCTTCAATCTAAACCATCAAATCTGAGTTCACGTGGGCTAATCGATGAATGTTAAGCTAAATTTCTTCAATCTAACCATCAATCTGAGTTCACGTGGGCTAAATCGATGGAATGTGATCTAATTCTTAATCTACCATCAAATCTGAGTTCACGTGGGCTAAATCGATGAATGAAGCTAAATTTCTTCAATCTAACCATCAAATCTGAGTTCACGTGGCTAAATCGAGAAGTGAAGCTAAATTTCTTCAATCTAACCATCAAATCTGAGTTCACGTGGGCTAAATCGATGAATTGAAGCTAAATTTCTTCAATCTAACCATCAAATCTGAGTTCACGTGGGCTAAATCGACGAATGAGCTAAATTTCTTCAATCTAACCATCAAATCTGAGTTCACGTGGGCTAATCATGAATGTGAAGCTAAAACTTCTAAAACCATCAAATCTGAGTTCACGTGGGCTCGATCGATGAATGTGAAGCTAAATTTCTTAATCAACCATCAAATCTGAGTCACGTGGGCTAAATCGATGAATGTGAAGCTAAATTCTCTCAATCTAACCATCAAATCTGAGTTCACGTGGGCTAAATCGATGAATGTGAAGCTAAATTTCAATCTAACCATCAAATCTGAGTTCCGTGGGCTAAATCGATGGAATGTGAAGCTAAATTTCTTCAATCTAACCATCAAATCTGAGTCACGTGGGCTAAATCGATGAATGTGAAGCTAAATTTCTTCAATCTAACCATCAAATCTGAGTTCACGTGGGCTAAATCGATGAATGTGAAGCTAAATTCTTCAATCTAACCATCAAATCTGAGTTCACGTGGGCTAAATCGATGAATGAAGCTAAATTTCTTCAATCTAACCATCAAATCTGAGTTCACGTGGGCTAAATCGATGAATGTGAAGCTAAATTTCTCAATCTAACCATCAAATCTGAGTTCACGTGGGCTAAATCGACGAATGTGAAGCTAAATTCTTCAATCTAACCATCAAATCTGAGTTCACGTGGGCTAAATCGATGAATGTAGCTAAATTCAATCTAACCATCAAATCTGAGTTCACGTGGGCTAAATCGATGAATGTGAAGCTAAATTTCTTCAATCAACCATCAAATCTGAGTTCACGTGGGCTAATCGACGAATGTGAAGCTAAATTTCTTCAATCTAACCATCAAATCTGAGTTCACGTGGGCTAAATCGATGAATGTGAAGCTAAATCTTCAATCTAACCATCAAATCTGAGTTCACGTGGGCTAAATCGACGAATGTGAAGCTAAATTTCTTCAATCTAACCATCAAATCTGAGTTCACGTGGGCTAAATCGATGAATGCGAAGCTAAATTTCTTCAATCTGAACATCAAATCTGAGTTCACGTGGGCTAAATCGACGAATGTGAAGCTAATTTCTTCAATCTAACCATCAAATCTGAGTTCACGTGGGCTAAATCGATGAATGTGAAGCTAAATTTCTTCAATCTAACCATCAAATCTGAGTTCACGTGGGCTAAATCGATGAATGTGAAGCTAAATTTCTTCAATCTAACCATCAAATCTGAGTTCACGTGGGCTAAATCGATGAATGTGAAGCTAAATTTCTTCAATCTAACCATCAAATCTGAGTTCACGTGGGCTAAATCGACGAATGTGAAGCTAAATTTCTTCAATCTAACCATCAAATCTGAGTTCACGTGGGCTAAATCGATGAATGTGAAGCTAAATTTCTTCAATCTAACCATCAAATCTGAGTTCACGTGGGCTAAATCGATGAATGTGAAGCTAAATTTCTTCAATCTAACCATCAAATCTGAGTTCACGTGGGCTAAATCGATGAATGTGAAGCTAAATTTCTTCAATCTAACCATCAAATCTGAGTTCACGTGGGCTAAATCGACGAATGTGAAGCTAAATTTCTTCAATCTAACCATCAAATCTGAGTTCACGTGGGCTAAATCGATGAATGTGAAGCTAAATTTCTTCAATCTAACCATCAAATCTGAGTTCACGTGGGCTAAATCGATGAATGTGAAGCTAAATTTCTTCAATCTAACCATCAAATCTGAGTTCACGTGGGCTAAATCGATGAATGTGAAGCTAAATCTCTTCAATCTAACCATCAAATCTGAGTTCACGTGGGCTAAATCGACGAATGTGAAGCTAAATTTCTTCAATCTAACCATCAAATCTGAGTTCACGTGGGCTAAATCGACGAATGTGAAGCTAAATTTCTTCAATCTAACCATCAAATCTGAGTTCACGTGGGCTAAATCGACGAATGTGAAGCTAAATTTCTTCAATCTAACCATCAAATCTGAGTTCACGTGGGCTAAATCGACGAATGTGAAGCTAAATTTCTTCAATCTAACCATCAAATCTGAGTTCACGTGGGCTAAATCGATGAATGTGAAGCTAAATTTCTTCAATCTAACCATCAAATCTGAGTTCACGTGGGCTAAATCGATGAATGTGAAGCTAAATTTCTTCAATCTAACCATCAAATCTGAGTTCACGTGGGCTAAATCGATGAATGTGAAGCTAAATTTCTTCAATCTAACCATCAAATCTGAGTTCACGTGGGCTAAATCGATGAATGTGAAGCTAAATTTCTTCAATCTAACCATCAAATCTGAGTTCACGTGGGCTAAATCGATGAATGTGAAGCTAAATTTCTTCAATCTAACCATCAAATCTGAGTTCACGTGGGCTAAATCGATGAATGTGAAGCTAAATTTCTTCAATCTAACCATCAAATCTGAGTTCACGTGGGCTAAATCGATGAATGTGAAGCTAAATTTCTTCAATCTAACCATCAAATCTGAGTTCACGTGGGCTAAATCGATGAATGTGAAGCTAAATTTCTTCAATCTAACCATCAAATCTGAGTTCACGTGGGCTAAATCGATGAATGTGAAGCTAAATTTCTTCAATCTAACCATCAAATCTGAGTTCACGTGGGCTAAATCGACGATGTGAAGCTAAATTTCTTCAATCTAACCATCAAATCTGAGTTCACGTGGGCTAAATCGATGAATGTGAAGCTAAATTTCTTCAATCTAACCATCAAATCTGAGTTCACGTGGGCTAAATCGATGAATGTGAAGCTAAATTTCTTCAATCTAACCATCAAATCTGAGTTCACGTGGGCTAAATCGATGAATGTGAAGCTAAATTTCTTCAATCTAACCATCAAATCTGAGTTCACGTGGGCTAAATCGATGAATGTGAAGCTAAATTTCTTCAATCTAACCATCAAATCTGAGTTCACGTGGGCTAAATCGATGAATGTGAAGCTAAATTTCTTCAATCTAACCATCAAATCTGAGTTCACGTGGGCTAAATCGACGAATGTGAAGCTAAATTTCTTCAATCTAACCATCAAATCTGAGTTCACGTGGGCTAAATCGATGAATGTGAAGCTAAATTTCTTCAATCTAACCATCAAATCTGAGTTCACGTGGGCTAAATCGATGAATGTGAAGCTAAATTTCTTCAATCTAACCATCAAATCTGAGTTCACGTGGGCTAAATCGATGAATGTGAAGCTAAATTTCTTCAATCTAACCATCAAATCTGAGTTCACGTGGGCTAAATCGATGAATGTGAAGCTAAATTTCTTCAATCTAACCATCAAATCTGAGTTCACGTGGGCTAAATCGATGAATGTGAAGCTAAATTTCTTCAATCTAACCATCAAATCTGAGTTCACGTGGGCTAAATCGATGAATGTGAAGCTAAATTTCTTCAATCTAACCATCAAATCTGAGTTCACGTGGGCTAAATCGATGAATGTGAAGCTAAATTTCTTCAATCTAACCATCAAATCTGAGTTCACGTGGGCTAAATCGATGAATGTGAAGCTAAATTTCTTCAATCTAACCATCAAATCTGAGTTCACGTGGGCTAAATCGATGAATGTGAAGCTAAATTTCTTCAATCTAACCATCAAATCTGAGTTCACGTGGGCTAAATCGATGAATGTGAAGCTAAATTTCTTCAATCTAACCATCAAATCTGAGTTCACGTGGGCTAAATCGATGAATGTGAAGCTAAATTTCTTCAATCTAACCATCAAATCTGAGTTCACGTGGGCTAAATCGATGAATGTGAAGCTAAATTTCTTCAATCTAACCATCAAATCTGAGTTCACGTGGGCTAAATCGATGAATGTGAAGCTAAATTTCTTCAATCTAACCATCAAATCTGAGTTCACGTGGGCTAAATCGATGAATGTGAAGCTAAATTTCTTCAATCTAACCATCAAATCTGAGTTCACGTGGGCTAAATCGATGAATGTGAAGCTAAATTTCTTCAATCTAACCATCAAATCTGAGTTCACGTGGGCTAAATCGATGAATGTGAAGCTAAATTTCTTCAATCTAACCATCAAATCTGAGTTCACGTGGGCTAAATCGATGAATGTGAAGCTAAATTTCTTCAATCTAACCATCAAATCTGAGTTCACGTGGGCTAAATCGATGAATGTGAAGCTAAATTTCTTCAATCTAACCATCAAATCTGAGTTCACGTGGGCTAAATCGATGAATGTGAAGCTAAATTTCTTCAATCTAACCATCAAATCTGAGTTCACGTGGGCTAAATCGATGAATGTGAAGCTAAATTTCTTCAATCTAACCATCAAATCTGAGTTCACGTGGGCTAAATCGATGAATGTGAAGCTAAATTTCTTCAATCTAACCATCAAATCTGAGTTCACGTGGGCTAAATCGATGAATGTGAAGCTAAATTTCTTCAATCTAACCATCAAATCTGAGTTCACGTGGGCTAAATCGATGAATGTGAAGCTAAATTTCTTCAATCTAACCATCAAATCTGAGTTCACGTGGGCTAAATCGATGAATGTGAAGCTAAATTTCTTCAATCTAACCATCAAATCTGAGTTCACGTGGGCTAAATCGATGAATGTGAAGCTAAATTTCTTCAATCTAACCATCAAATCTGAGTTCACGTGGGCTAAATCGATGAATGTGAAGCTAAATTTCTTCAATCTAACCATCAAATCTGAGTTCACGTGGGCTAAATCGATGAATGTGAAGCTAAATTTCTTCAATCTAACCATCAAATCTGAGTTCACGTGGGCTAAATCGATGAATGTGAAGCTAAATTTCTTCAATCTAACCATCAAATCTGAGTTCACGTGGGCTAAATCGATGAATGTGAAGCTAAATTTCTTCAATCTAACCATCAAATCTGAGTTCACGTGGGCTAAATCGATGAATGTGAAGCTAAATTCTTCAATCTAACCATCAAATCTGAGTTCACGTGGGCTAAATCGATGAATGTGAAGCTAAATTTCTTCAATCTAACCATCAAATCTGAGTTCACGTGGGCTAAATCGATGAATGTGAAGCTAAATTTCTTCAATCTAACCATCAAATCTGAGTTCACGTGGGCTAAATCGATGAATGTGAAGCTAAATTTCTTCAATCTAACCATCAAATCTGAGTTCACGTGGGCTAAATCGATGAATGTGAAGCTAAATTTCTTCAATCTAACCATCAAATCTGAGTTCACGTGGGCTAAATCGATGAATGTGAAGCTAAATTTCTTCAATCTAACCATCAAATCTGAGTTCACGTGGGCTAAATCGATGAATGTGAAGCTAAATTTCTTCAATCTAACCATCAAATCTGAGTTCACGTGGGCTAAATCGATGAATGTGAAGCTAAATTTCTTCAATCTAACCATCAAATCTGAGTTCACGTGGGCTAAATCGATGAATGTGAAGCTAAATTTCTTCAATCTAACCATCAAATCTGAGTTCACGTGGGCTAAATCGATGAATGTGAAGCTAAATTTCTTCAATCTAACCATCAAATCTGAGTTCACGTGGGCTAAATCGATGAATGTGAAGCTAAATTTCTTCAATCTAACCATCAAATCTGAGTTCACGTGGGCTAAATCGATGAATGTGAAGCTAAATTTCTTCAATCTAACCATCAAATCTGAGTTCACGTGGGCTAAATCGATGAATGTGAAGCTAAATTTCTTCAATCTAACCATCAAATCTGAGTTCACGTGGGCTAAATCGATGAATGTGAAGCTAAATTTCTTCAATCTAACCATCAAATCTGAGTTCACGTGGGCTAAATCGATGAATGTGAAGCTAAATTTCTTCAATCTAACCATCAAATCTGAGTTCACGTGGGCTAAATCGATGAATGTGAAGCTAAATTTCTTCAATCTAACCATCAAATCTGAGTTCACGTGGGCTAAATCGATGAATGTGAAGCTAAATTTCTTCAATCTAACCATCAAATCTGAGTTCACGTGGGCTAAATCGATGAATGTGAAGCTAAATTTCTTCAATCTAACCATCAAATCTGAGTTCACGTGGGCTAAATCGATGAATGTGAAGCTAAATTTCTTCAATCTAACCATCAAATCTGAGTTCACGTGGGCTAAATCGATGAATGTGAAGCTAAATTTCTTCAATCTAACCATCAAATCTGAGTTCACGTGGGCTAAATCGATGAATGTGAAGCTAAATTTCTTCAATCTAACCATCAAATCTGAGTTCACGTGGGCTAAATCGATGAATGTGAAGCTAAATTTCTTCAATCTAACCATCAAATCTGAGTTCACGTGGGCTAAATCGATGAATGTGAAGCTAAATTTCTTCAATCTAACCATCAAATCTGAGTTCACGTGGGCTAAATCGATGAATGTGAAGCTAAATTTCTTCAATCTAACCATCAAATCTGAGTTCACGTGGGCTAAATCGATGAATGTGAAGCTAAATTTCTTCAATCTAACCATCAAATCTGAGTTCACGTGGGCTAAATCGATGAATGTGAAGCTAAATTTCTTCAATCTAACCATCAAATCTGAGTTCACGTGGGCTAAATCGATGAATGTGAAGCTAAATTTCTTCAATCTAACCATCAAATCTGAGTTCACGTGGGCTAAATCGATGAATGTGAAGCTAAATTTCTTCAATCTAACCATCAAATCTGAGTTCACGTGGGCTAAATCGATGAATGTGAAGCTAAATTTCTTCAATCTAACCATCAAATCTGAGTTCACGTGGGCTAAATCGATGAATGTGAAGCTAAATTTCTTCAATCTAACCATCAAATCTGAGTTCACGTGGGCTAAATCGATGAATGTGAAGCTAAATTTCTTCAATCTAACCATCAAATCTGAGTTCACGTGGGCTAAATCGATGAATGTGAAGCTAAATTTCTTCAATCTAACCATCAAATCTGAGTTCACGTGGGCTAAATCGATGAATGTGAAGCTAAATTTCTTCAATCTAACCATCAAATCTGAGTTCACGTGGGCTAAATCGATGAATGTGAAGCTAAATTTCTTCAATCTAACCATCAAATCTGAGTTCACGTGGGCTAAATCGATGAATGTGAAGCTAAATTTCTTCAATCTAACCATCAAATCTGAGTTCACGTGGGCTAAATCGATGAATGTGAAGCTAAATTTCTTCAATCTAACCATCAAATCTGAGTTCACGTGGGCTAAATCGATGAATGTGAAGCTAAATTTCTTCAATCTAACCATCAAATCTGAGTTCACGTGGGCTAAATCGATGAATGTGAAGCTAAATTTCTTCAATCTAACCATCAAATCTGAGTTCACGTGGGCTAAATCGATGAATGTGAAGCTAAATTTCTTCAATCTAACCATCAAATCTGAGTTCACGTGGGCTAAATCGATGAATGTGAAGCTAAATTTCTTCAATCTAACCATCAAATCTGAGTTCACGTGGGCTAAATCGATGAATGTGAAGCTAAATTTCTTCAATCTAACCATCAAATCTGAGTTCACGTGGGCTAAATCGATGAATGTGAAGCTAAATTTCTTCAATCTAACCATCAAATCTGAGTTCACGTGGGCTAAATCGATGAATGTGAAGCTAAATTTCTTCAATCTAACCATCAAATCTGAGTTCACGTGGGCTAAATCGATGAATGTGAAGCTAAATTTCTTCAATCTAACCATCAAATCTGAGTTCACGTGGGCTAAATCGATGAATGTGAAGCTAAATTTCTTCAATCTAACCATCAAATCTGAGTTCACGTGGGCTAAATCGATGAATGTGAAGCTAAATTTCTTCAATCTAACCATCAAATCTGAGTTCACGTGGGCTAAATCGATGAATGTGAAGCTAAATTTCTTCAATCTAACCATCAAATCTGAGTTCACGTGGGCTAAATCGATGAATGTGAAGCTAAATTTCTTCAATCTAACCATCAAATCTGAGTTCACGTGGGCTAAATCGATGAATGTGAAGCTAAATTTCTTCAATCTAACCATCAAATCTGAGTTCACGTGGGCTAAATCGATGAATGTGAAGCTAAATTTCTTCAATCTAACCATCAAATCTGAGTTCACGTGGGCTAAATCGATGAATGTGAAGCTAAATTTCTTCAATCTAACCATCAAATCTGAGTTCACGTGGGCTAAATCGATGAATGTGAAGCTAAATTTCTTCAATCTAACCATCAAATCTGAGTTCACGTGGGCTAAATCGATGAATGTGAAGCTAAATTTCTTCAATCTAACCATCAAATCTGAGTTCACGTGGGCTAAATCGATGAATGTGAAGCTAAATTTCTTCAATCTAACCATCAAATCTGAGTTCACGTGGGCTAAATCGATGAATGTGAAGCTAAATTTCTTCAATCTAACCATCAAATCTGAGTTCACGTGGGCTAAATCGATGAATGTGAAGCTAAATTTCTTCAATCTAACCATCAAATCTGAGTTCACGTGGGCTAAATCGATGAATGTGAAGCTAAATTTCTTCAATCTAACCATCAAATCTGAGTTCACGTGGGCTAAATCGATGAATGTGAAGCTAAATTTCTTCAATCTAACCATCAAATCTGAGTTCACGTGGGCTAAATCGATGAATGTGAAGCTAAATTTCTTCAATCTAACCATCAAATCTGAGTTCACGTGGGCTAAATCGATGAATGTGAAGCTAAATTTCTTCAATCTAACCATCAAATCTGAGTTCACGTGGGCTAAATCGATGAATGTGAAGCTAAATTTCTTCAATCTAACCATCAAATCTGAGTTCACGTGGGCTAAATCGATGAATGTGAAGCTAAATTTCTTCAATCTAACCATCAAATCTGAGTTCACGTGGGCTAAATCGATGAATGTGAAGCTAAATTTCTTCAATCTAACCATCAAATCTGAGTTCACGTGGGCTAAATCGATGAATGTGAAGCTAAATTTCTTCAATCTAACCATCAAATCTGAGTTCACGTGGGCTAAATCGATGAATGTGAAGCTAAATTTCTTCAATCTAACCATCAAATCTGAGTTCACGTGGGCTAAATCGATGAATGTGAAGCTAAATTTCTTCAATCTAACCATCAAATCTGAGTTCACGTGGGCTAAATCGATGAATGTGAAGCTAAATTTCTTCAATCTAACCATCAAATCTGAGTTCACGTGGGCTAAATCGATGAATGTGAAGCTAAATTTCTTCAATCTAACCATCAAATCTGAGTTCACGTGGGCTAAATCGATGAATGTGAAGCTAAATTTCTTCAATCTAACCATCAAATCTGAGTTCACGTGGGCTAAATCGATGAATGTGAAGCTAAATTTCTTCAATCTAACCATCAAATCTGAGTTCACGTGGGCTAAATCGATGAATGTGAAGCTAAATTTCTTCAATCTAACCATCAAATCTGAGTTCACGTGGGCTAAATCGATGAATGTGAAGCTAAATTTCTTCAATCTAACCATCAAATCTGAGTTCACGTGGGCTAAATCGATGAATGTGAAGCTAAATTTCTTCAATCTAACCATCAAATCTGAGTTCACGTGGGCTAAATCGATGAATGTGAAGCTAAATTTCTTCAATCTAACCATCAAATCTGAGTTCACGTGGGCTAAATCGATGAATGTGAAGCTAAATTTCTTCAATCTAACCATCAAATCTGAGTTCACGTGGGCTAAATCGATGAATGTGAAGCTAAATTTCTTCAATCTAACCATCAAATCTGAGTTCACGTGGGCTAAATCGATGAATGTGAAGCTAAATTTCTTCAATCTAACCATCAAATCTGAGTTCACGTGGGCTAAATCGATGAATGTGAAGCTAAATTTCTTCAATCTAACCATCAAATCTGAGTTCACGTGGGCTAAATCGATGAATGTGAAGCTAAATTTCTTCAATCTAACCATCAAATCTGAGTTCACGTGGGCTAAATCGATGAATGTGAAGCTAAATTTCTTCAATCTAACCATCAAATCTGAGTTCACGTGGGCTAAATCGATGAATGTGAAGCTAAATTTCTTCAATCTAACCATCAAATCTGAGTTCACGTGGGCTAAATCGATGAATGTGAAGCTAAATTTCTTCAATCTAACCATCAAATCTGAGTTCACGTGGGCTAAATCGATGAATGTGAAGCTAAATTTCTTCAATCTAACCATCAAATCTGAGTTCACGTGGGCTAAATCGATGAATGTGAAGCTAAATTTCTTCAATCTAACCATCAAATCTGAGTTCACGTGGGCTAAATCGATGAATGTGAAGCTAAATTTCTTCAATCTAACCATCAAATCTGAGTTCACGTGGGCTAAATCGATGAATGTGAAGCTAAATTTCTTCAATCTAACCATCAAATCTGAGTTCACGTGGGCTAAATCGATGAATGTGAAGCTAAATTTCTTCAATCTAACCATCAAATCTGAGTTCACGTGGGCTAAATCGATGAATGTGAAGCTAAATTTCTTCAATCTAACCATCAAATCTGAGTTCACGTGGGCTAAATCGATGAATGTGAAGCTAAATTTCTTCAATCTAACCATCAAATCTGAGTTCACGTGGGCTAAATCGATGAATGTGAAGCTAAATTTCTTCAATCTAACCATCAAATCTGAGTTCACGTGGGCTAAATCGATGAATGTGAAGCTAAATTTCTTCAATCTAACCATCAAATCTGAGTTCACGTGGGCTAAATCGATGAATGTGAAGCTAAATTTCTTCAATCTAACCATCAAATCTGAGTTCACGTGGGCTAAATCGATGAATGTGAAGCTAAATTTCTTCAATCTAACCATCAAATCTGAGTTCACGTGGGCTAAATCGATGAATGTGAAGCTAAATTTCTTCAATCTAACCATCAAATCTGAGTTCACGTGGGCTAAATCGATGAATGTGAAGCTAAATTTCTTCAATCTAACCATCAAATCTGAGTTCACGTGGGCTAAATCGATGAATGTGAAGCTAAATTTCTTCAATCTAACCATCAAATCTGAGTTCACGTGGGCTAAATCGATGAATGTGAAGCTAAATTTCTTCAATCTAACCATCAAATCTGAGTTCACGTGGGCTAAATCGATGAATGTGAAGCTAAATTTCTTCAATCTAACCATCAAATCTGAGTTCACGTGGGCTAAATCGATGAATGTGAAGCTAAATTTCTTCAATCTAACCATCAAATCTGAGTTCACGTGGGCTAAATCGATGAATGTGAAGCTAAATTTCTTCAATCTAACCATCAAATCTGAGTTCACGTGGGCTAAATCGATGAATGTGAAGCTAAATTTCTTCAATCTAACCATCAAATCTGAGTTCACGTGGGCTAAATCGATGAATGTGAAGCTAAATTTCTTCAATCTAACCATCAAATCTGAGTTCACGTGGGCTAAATCGATGAATGTGAAGCTAAATTTCTTCAATCTAACCATCAAATCTGAGTTCACGTGGGCTAAATCGATGAATGTGAAGCTAAATTTCTTCAATCTAACCATCAAATCTGAGTTCACGTGGGCTAAATCGATGAATGTGAAGCTAAATTTCTTCAATCTAACCATCAAATCTGAGTTCACGTGGGCTAAATCGATGAATGTGAAGCTAAATTTCTTCAATCTAACCATCAAATCTGAGTTCACGTGGGCTAAATCGATGAATGTGAAGCTAAATTTCTTCAATCTAACCATCAAATCTGAGTTCACGTGGGCTAAATCGATGAATGTGAAGCTAAATTTCTTCAATCTAACCATCAAATCTGAGTTCACGTGGGCTAAATCGATGAATGTGAAGCTAAATTTCTTCAATCTAACCATCAAATCTGAGTTCACGTGGGCTAAATCGATGAATGTGAAGCTAAATTTCTTCAATCTAACCATCAAATCTGAGTTCACGTGGGCTAAATCGATGAATGTGAAGCTAAATTTCTTCAATCTAACCATCAAATCTGAGTTCACGTGGGCTAAATCGATGAATGTGAAGCTAAATTTCTTCAATCTAACCATCAAATCTGAGTTCACGTGGGCTAAATCGATGAATGTGAAGCTAAATTTCTTCAATCTAACCATCAAATCTGAGTTCACGTGGGCTAAATCGATGAATGTGAAGCTAAATTTCTTCAATCTAACCATCAAATCTGAGTTCACGTGGGCTAAATCGATGAATGTGAAGCTAAATTTCTTCAATCTAACCATCAAATCTGAGTTCACGTGGGCTAAATCGATGAATGTGAAGCTAAATTTCTTCAATCTAACCATCAAATCTGAGTTCACGTGGGCTAAATCGATGAATGTGAAGCTAAATTTCTTCAATCTAACCATCAAATCTGAGTTCACGTGGGCTAAATCGATGAATGTGAAGCTAAATTTCTTCAATCTAACCATCAAATCTGAGTTCACGTGGGCTAAATCGATGAATGTGAAGCTAAATTTCTTCAATCTAACCATCAAATCTGAGTTCACGTGGGCTAAATCGATGAATGTGAAGCTAAATTTCTTCAATCTAACCATCAAATCTGAGTTCACGTGGGCTAAATCGATGAATGTGAAGCTAAATTTCTTCAATCTAACCATCAAATCTGAGTTCACGTGGGCTAAATCGATGAATGTGAAGCTAAATTTCTTCAATCTAACCATCAAATCTGAGTTCACGTGGGCTAAATCGATGAATGTGAAGCTAAATTTCTTCAATCTAACCATCAAATCTGAGTTCACGTGGGCTAAATCGATGAATGTGAAGCTAAATTTCTTCAATCTAACCATCAAATCTGAGTTCACGTGGGCTAAATCGATGAATGTGAAGCTAAATTTCTTCAATCTAACCATCAAATCTGAGTTCACGTGGGCTAAATCGATGAATGTGAAGCTAAATTTCTTCAATCTAACCATCAAATCTGAGTTCACGTGGGCTAAATCGATGAATGTGAAGCTAAATTTCTTCAATCTAACCATCAAATCTGAGTTCACGTGGGCTAAATCGATGAATGTGAAGCTAAATTTCTTCAATCTAACCATCAAATCTGAGTTCACGTGGGCTAAATCGATGAATGTGAAGCTAAATTTCTTCAATCTAACCATCAAATCTGAGTTCACGTGGGCTAAATCGATGAATGTGAAGCTAAATTTCTTCAATCTAACCATCAAATCTGAGTTCACGTGGGCTAAATCGATGAATGTGAAGCTAAATTTCTTCAATCTAACCATCAAATCTGAGTTCACGTGGGCTAAATCGATGAATGTGAAGCTAAATTTCTTCAATCTAACCATCAAATCTGAGTTCACGTGGGCTAAATCGATGAATGTGAAGCTAAATTTCTTCAATCTAACCATCAAATCTGAGTTCACGTGGGCTAAATCGATGAATGTGAAGCTAAATTTCTTCAATCTAACCATCAAATCTGAGTTCACGTGGGCTAAATCGATGAATGTGAAGCTAAATTTCTTCAATCTAACCATCAAATCTGAGTTCACGTGGGCTAAATCGATGAATGTGAAGCTAAATTTCTTCAATCTAACCATCAAATCTGAGTTCACGTGGGCTAAATCGATGAATGTGAAGCTAAATTTCTTCAATCTAACCATCAAATCTGAGTTCACGTGGGCTAAATCGATGAATGTGAAGCTAAATTTCTTCAATCTAACCATCAAATCTGAGTTCACGTGGGCTAAATCGATGAATGTGAAGCTAAATTTCTTCAATCTAACCATCAAATCTGAGTTCACGTGGGCTAAATCGATGAATGTGAAGCTAAATTTCTTCAATCTAACCATCAAATCTGAGTTCACGTGGGCTAAATCGATGAATGTGAAGCTAAATTTCTTCAATCTAACCATCAAATCTGAGTTCACGTGGGCTAAATCGATGAATGTGAAGCTAAATTTCTTCAATCTAACCATCAAATCTGAGTTCACGTGGGCTAAATCGATGAATGTGAAGCTAAATTTCTTCAATCTAACCATCAAATCTGAGTTCACGTGGGCTAAATCGATGAATGTGAAGCTAAATTTCTTCAATCTAACCATCAAATCTGAGTTCACGTGGGCTAAATCGATGAATGTGAAGCTAAATTTCTTCAATCTAACCATCAAATCTGAGTTCACGTGGGCTAAATCGATGAATGTGAAGCTAAATTTCTTCAATCTAACCATCAAATCTGAGTTCACGTGGGCTAAATCGATGAATGTGAAGCTAAATTTCTTCAATCTAACCATCAAATCTGAGTTCACGTGGGCTAAATCGATGAATGTGAAGCTAAATTTCTTCAATCTAACCATCAAATCTGAGTTCACGTGGGCTAAATCGATGAATGTGAAGCTAAATTTCTTCAATCTAACCATCAAATCTGAGTTCACGTGGGCTAAATCGATGAATGTGAAGCTAAATTTCTTCAATCTAACCATCAAATCTGAGTTCACGTGGGCTAAATCGATGAATGTGAAGCTAAATTTCTTCAATCTAACCATCAAATCTGAGTTCACGTGGGCTAAATCGATGAATGTGAAGCTAAATTTCTTCAATCTAACCATCAAATCTGAGTTCACGTGGGCTAAATCGATGAATGTGAAGCTAAATTTCTTCAATCTAACCATCAAATCTGAGTTCACGTGGGCTAAATCGATGAATGTGAAGCTAAATTTCTTCAATCTAACCATCAAATCTGAGTTCACGTGGGCTAAATCGATGAATGTGAAGCTAAATTTCTTCAATCTAACCATCAAATCTGAGTTCACGTGGGCTAAATCGATGAATGTGAAGCTAAATTTCTTCAATCTAACCATCAAATCTGAGTTCACGTGGGCTAAATCGATGAATGTGAAGCTAAATTTCTTCAATCTAACCATCAAATCTGAGTTCACGTGGGCTAAATCGATGAATGTGAAGCTAAATTTCTTCAATCTAACCATCAAATCTGAGTTCACGTGGGCTAAATCGATGAATGTGAAGCTAAATTTCTTCAATCTAACCATCAAATCTGAGTTCACGTGGGCTAAATCGATGAATGTGAAGCTAAATTTCTTCAATCTAACCATCAAATCTGAGTTCACGTGGGCTAAATCGATGAATGTGAAGCTAAATTTCTTCAATCTAACCATCAAATCTGAGTTCACGTGGGCTAAATCGATGAATGTGAAGCTAAATTTCTTCAATCTAACCATCAAATCTGAGTTCACGTGGGCTAAATCGATGAATGTGAAGCTAAATTTCTTCAATCTAACCATCAAATCTGAGTTCACGTGGGCTAAATCGATGAATGTGAAGCTAAATTTCTTCAATCTAACCATCAAATCTGAGTTCACGTGGGCTAAATCGATGAATGTGAAGCTAAATTTCTTCAATCTAACCATCAAATCTGAGTTCACGTGGGCTAAATCGATGAATGTGAAGCTAAATTTCTTCAATCTAACCATCAAATCTGAGTTCACGTGGGCTAAATCGATGAATGTGAAGCTAAATTTCTTCAATCTAACCATCAAATCTGAGTTCACGTGGGCTAAATCGATGAATGTGAAGCTAAATTTCTTCAATCTAACCATCAAATCTGAGTTCACGTGGGCTAAATCGATGAATGTGAAGCTAAATTTCTTCAATCTAACCATCAAATCTGAGTTCACGTGGGCTAAATCGATGAATGTGAAGCTAAATTTCTTCAATCTAACCATCAAATCTGAGTTCACGTGGGCTAAATCGATGAATGTGAAGCTAAATTTCTTCAATCTAACCATCAAATCTGAGTTCACGTGGGCTAAATCGATGAATGTGAAGCTAAATTTCTTCAATCTAACCATCAAATCTGAGTTCACGTGGGCTAAATCGATGAATGTGAAGCTAAATTTCTTCAATCTAACCATCAAATCTGAGTTCACGTGGGCTAAATCGATGAATGTGAAGCTAAATTTCTTCAATCTAACCATCAAATCTGAGTTCACGTGGGCTAAATCGATGAATGTGAAGCTAAATTTCTTCAATCTAACCATCAAATCTGAGTTCACGTGGGCTAAATCGATGAATGTGAAGCTAAATTTCTTCAATCTAACCATCAAATCTGAGTTCACGTGGGCTAAATCGATGAATGTGAAGCTAAATTTCTTCAATCTAACCATCAAATCTGAGTTCACGTGGGCTAAATCGATGAATGTGAAGCTAAATTTCTTCAATCTAACCATCAAATCTGAGTTCACGTGGGCTAAATCGATGAATGTGAAGCTAAATTTCTTCAATCTAACCATCAAATCTGAGTTCACGTGGGCTAAATCGATGAATGTGAAGCTAAATTTCTTCAATCTAACCATCAAATCTGAGTTCACGTGGGCTAAATCGATGAATGTGAAGCTAAATTTCTTCAATCTAACCATCAAATCTGAGTTCACGTGGGCTAAATCGATGAATGTGAAGCTAAATTTCTTCAATCTAACCATCAAATCTGAGTTCACGTGGGCTAAATCGATGAATGTGAAGCTAAATTTCTTCAATCTAACCATCAAATCTGAGTTCACGTGGGCTAAATCGATGAATGTGAAGCTAAATTTCTTCAATCTAACCATCAAATCTGAGTTCACGTGGGCTAAATCGATGAATGTGAAGCTAAATTTCTTCAATCTAACCATCAAATCTGAGTTCACGTGGGCTAAATCGATGAATGTGAAGCTAAATTTCTTCAATCTAACCATCAAATCTGAGTTCACGTGGGCTAAATCGATGAATGTGAAGCTAAATTTCTTCAATCTAACCATCAAATCTGAGTTCACGTGGGCTAAATCGATGAATGTGAAGCTAAATTTCTTCAATCTAACCATCAAATCTGAGTTCACGTGGGCTAAATCGATGAATGTGAAGCTAAATTTCTTCAATCTAACCATCAAATCTGAGTTCACGTGGGCTAAATCGATGAATGTGAAGCTAAATTTCTTCAATCTAACCATCAAATCTGAGTTCACGTGGGCTAAATCGATGAATGTGAAGCTAAATTTCTTCAATCTAACCATCAAATCTGAGTTCACGTGGGCTAAATCGATGAATGTGAAGCTAAATTTCTTCAATCTAACCATCAAATCTGAGTTCACGTGGGCTAAATCGATGAATGTGAAGCTAAATTTCTTCAATCTAACCATCAAATCTGAGTTCACGTGGGCTAAATCGATGAATGTGAAGCTAAATTTCTTCAATCTAACCATCAAATCTGAGTTCACGTGGGCTAAATCGATGAATGTGAAGCTAAATTTCTTCAATCTAACCATCAAATCTGAGTTCACGTGGGCTAAATCGATGAATGTGAAGCTAAATTTCTTCAATCTAACCATCAAATCTGAGTTCACGTGGGCTAAATCGATGAATGTGAAGCTAAATTTCTTCAATCTAACCATCAAATCTGAGTTCACGTGGGCTAAATCGATGAATGTGAAGCTAAATTTCTTCAATCTAACCATCAAATCTGAGTTCACGTGGGCTAAATCGATGAATGTGAAGCTAAATTTCTTCAATCTAACCATCAAATCTGAGTTCACGTGGGCTAAATCGATGAATGTGAAGCTAAATTTCTTCAATCTAACCATCAAATCTGAGTTCACGTGGGCTAAATCGATGAATGTGAAGCTAAATTTCTTCAATCTAACCATCAAATCTGAGTTCACGTGGGCTAAATCGATGAATGTGAAGCTAAATTTCTTCAATCTAACCATCAAATCTGAGTTCACGTGGGCTAAATCGATGAATGTGAAGCTAAATTTCTTCAATCTAACCATCAAATCTGAGTTCACGTGGGCTAAATCGATGAATGTGAAGCTAAATTTCTTCAATCTAACCATCAAATCTGAGTTCACGTGGGCTAAATCGATGAATGTGAAGCTAAATTTCTTCAATCTAACCATCAAATCTGAGTTCACGTGGGCTAAATCGATGAATGTGAAGCTAAATTTCTTCAATCTAACCATCAAATCTGAGTTCACGTGGGCTAAATCGATGAATGTGAAGCTAAATTTCTTCAATCTAACCATCAAATCTGAGTTCACGTGGGCTAAATCGATGAATGTGAAGCTAAATTTCTTCAATCTAACCATCAAATCTGAGTTCACGTGGGCTAAATCGATGAATGTGAAGCTAAATTTCTTCAATCTAACCATCAAATCTGAGTTCACGTGGGCTAAATCGATGAATGTGAAGCTAAATTTCTTCAATCTAACCATCAAATCTGAGTTCACGTGGGCTAAATCGATGAATGTGAAGCTAAATTTCTTCAATCTAACCATCAAATCTGAGTTCACGTGGGCTAAATCGATGAATGTGAAGCTAAATTTCTTCAATCTAACCATCAAATCTGAGTTCACGTGGGCTAAATCGATGAATGTGAAGCTAAATTTCTTCAATCTAACCATCAAATCTGAGTTCACGTGGGCTAAATCGATGAATGTGAAGCTAAATTTCTTCAATCTAACCATCAAATCTGAGTTCACGTGGGCTAAATCGATGAATGTGAAGCTAAATTTCTTCAATCTAACCATCAAATCTGAGTTCACGTGGGCTAAATCGATGAATGTGAAGCTAAATTTCTTCAATCTAACCATCAAATCTGAGTTCACGTGGGCTAAATCGATGAATGTGAAGCTAAATTTCTTCAATCTAACCATCAAATCTGAGTTCACGTGGGCTAAATCGATGAATGTGAAGCTAAATTTCTTCAATCTAACCATCAAATCTGAGTTCACGTGGGCTAAATCGATGAATGTGAAGCTAAATTTCTTCAATCTAACCATCAAATCTGAGTTCACGTGGGCTAAATCGATGAATGTGAAGCTAAATTTCTTCAATCTAACCATCAAATCTGAGTTCACGTGGGCTAAATCGATGAATGTGAAGCTAAATTTCTTCAATCTAACCATCAAATCTGAGTTCACGTGGGCTAAATCGATGAATGTGAAGCTAAATTTCTTCAATCTAACCATCAAATCTGAGTTCACGTGGGCTAAATCGATGAATGTGAAGCTAAATTTCTTCAATCTAACCATCAAATCTGAGTTCACGTGGGCTAAATCGATGAATGTGAAGCTAAATTTCTTCAATCTAACCATCAAATCTGAGTTCACGTGGGCTAAATCGATGAATGTGAAGCTAAATTTCTTCAATCTAACCATCAAA
Source organism: Taenia multiceps (assembly GCA_001923025.3). Taxonomy (NCBI): domain Eukaryota; kingdom Metazoa; phylum Platyhelminthes; class Cestoda; order Cyclophyllidea; family Taeniidae; genus Taenia; species Taenia multiceps. The sequence continues at coordinate 270,365 of CM010312.1, read as the reverse complement.
TCTGAGTTCACGTGGGCTAAATCGATGAATGTGAAGCTAAATTTCTTCAATCTAACCATCAAATCTGAGTTCACGTGGGCTAAATCGATGAATGTGAAGCTAAATTTCTTCAATCTAACCATCAAATCTGAGTTCACGTGGGCTAAATCGATGAATGTGAAGCTAAATTTCTTCAATCTAACCATCAAATCTGAGTTCACGTGGGCTAAATCGATGAATGTGAAGCTAAATTTCTTCAATCTAACCATCAAATCTGAGTTCACGTGGGCTAAATCGATGAATGTGAAGCTAAATTTCTTCAATCTAACCATCAAATCTGAGTTCACGTGGGCTAAATCGATGAATGTGAAGCTAAATTTCTTCAATCTAACCATCAAATCTGAGTTCACGTGGGCTAAATCGATGAATGTGAAGCTAAATTTCTTCAATCTAACCATCAAATCTGAGTTCACGTGGGCTAAATCGATGAATGTGAAGCTAAATTTCTTCAATCTAACCATCAAATCTGAGTTCACGTGGGCTAAATCGATGAATGTGAAGCTAAATTTCTTCAATCTAACCATCAAATCTGAGTTCACGTGGGCTAAATCGATGAATGTGAAGCTAAATTTCTTCAATCTAACCATCAAATCTGAGTTCACGTGGGCTAAATCGATGAATGTGAAGCTAAATTTCTTCAATCTAACCATCAAATCTGAGTTCACGTGGGCTAAATCGATGAATGTGAAGCTAAATTTCTTCAATCTAACCATCAAATCTGAGTTCACGTGGGCTAAATCGATGAATGTGAAGCTAAATTTCTTCAATCTAACCATCAAATCTGAGTTCACGTGGGCTAAATCGATGAATGTGAAGCTAAATTTCTTCAATCTAACCATCAAATCTGAGTTCACGTGGGCTAAATCGATGAATGTGAAGCTAAATTTCTTCAATCTAACCATCAAATCTGAGTTCACGTGGGCTAAATCGATGAATGTGAAGCTAAATTTCTTCAATCTAACCATCAAATCTGAGTTCACGTGGGCTAAATCGATGAATGTGAAGCTAAATTTCTTCAATCTAACCATCAAATCTGAGTTCACGTGGGCTAAATCGATGAATGTGAAGCTAAATTTCTTCAATCTAACCATCAAATCTGAGTTCACGTGGGCTAAATCGATGAATGTGAAGCTAAATTTCTTCAATCTAACCATCAAATCTGAGTTCACGTGGGCTAAATCGATGAATGTGAAGCTAAATTTCTTCAATCTAACCATCAAATCTGAGTTCACGTGGGCTAAATCGATGAATGTGAAGCTAAATTTCTTCAATCTAACCATCAAATCTGAGTTCACGTGGGCTAAATCGATGAATGTGAAGCTAAATTTCTTCAATCTAACCATCAAATCTGAGTTCACGTGGGCTAAATCGATGAATGTGAAGCTAAATTTCTTCAATCTAACCATCAAATCTGAGTTCACGTGGGCTAAATCGATGAATGTGAAGCTAAATTTCTTCAATCTAACCATCAAATCTGAGTTCACGTGGGCTAAATCGATGAATGTGAAGCTAAATTTCTTCAATCTAACCATCAAATCTGAGTTCACGTGGGCTAAATCGATGAATGTGAAGCTAAATTTCTTCAATCTAACCATCAAATCTGAGTTCACGTGGGCTAAATCGATGAATGTGAAGCTAAATTTCTTCAATCTAACCATCAAATCTGAGTTCACGTGGGCTAAATCGATGAATGTGAAGCTAAATTTCTTCAATCTAACCATCAAATCTGAGTTCACGTGGGCTAAATCGATGAATGTGAAGCTAAATTTCTTCAATCTAACCATCAAATCTGAGTTCACGTGGGCTAAATCGATGAATGTGAAGCTAAATTTCTTCAATCTAACCATCAAATCTGAGTTCACGTGGGCTAAATCGATGAATGTGAAGCTAAATTTCTTCAATCTAACCATCAAATCTGAGTTCACGTGGGCTAAATCGATGAATGTGAAGCTAAATTTCTTCAATCTAACCATCAAATCTGAGTTCACGTGGGCTAAATCGATGAATGTGAAGCTAAATTTCTTCAATCTAACCATCAAATCTGAGTTCACGTGGGCTAAATCGATGAATGTGAAGCTAAATTTCTTCAATCTAACCATCAAATCTGAGTTCACGTGGGCTAAATCGATGAATGTGAAGCTAAATTTCTTCAATCTAACCATCAAATCTGAGTTCACGTGGGCTAAATCGATGAATGTGAAGCTAAATTTCTTCAATCTAACCATCAAATCTGAGTTCACGTGGGCTAAATCGATGAATGTGAAGCTAAATTTCTTCAATCTAACCATCAAATCTGAGTTCACGTGGGCTAAATCGATGAATGTGAAGCTAAATTTCTTCAATCTAACCATCAAATCTGAGTTCACGTGGGCTAAATCGATGAATGTGAAGCTAAATTTCTTCAATCTAACCATCAAATCTGAGTTCACGTGGGCTAAATCGATGAATGTGAAGCTAAATTTCTTCAATCTAACCATCAAATCTGAGTTCACGTGGGCTAAATCGATGAATGTGAAGCTAAATTTCTTCAATCTAACCATCAAATCTGAGTTCACGTGGGCTAAATCGATGAATGTGAAGCTAAATTTCTTCAATCTAACCATCAAATCTGAGTTCACGTGGGCTAAATCGATGAATGTGAAGCTAAATTTCTTCAATCTAACCATCAAATCTGAGTTCACGTGGGCTAAATCGATGAATGTGAAGCTAAATTTCTTCAATCTAACCATCAAATCTGAGTTCACGTGGGCTAAATCGATGAATGTGAAGCTAAATTTCTTCAATCTAACCATCAAATCTGAGTTCACGTGGGCTAAATCGATGAATGTGAAGCTAAATTTCTTCAATCTAACCATCAAATCTGAGTTCACGTGGGCTAAATCGATGAATGTGAAGCTAAATTTCTTCAATCTAACCATCAAATCTGAGTTCACGTGGGCTAAATCGATGAATGTGAAGCTAAATTTCTTCAATCTAACCATCAAATCTGAGTTCACGTGGGCTAAATCGATGAATGTGAAGCTAAATTTCTTCAATCTAACCATCAAATCTGAGTTCACGTGGGCTAAATCGATGAATGTGAAGCTAAATTTCTTCAATCTAACCATCAAATCTGAGTTCACGTGGGCTAAATCGATGAATGTGAAGCTAAATTTCTTCAATCTAACCATCAAATCTGAGTTCACGTGGGCTAAATCGATGAATGTGAAGCTAAATTTCTTCAATCTAACCATCAAATCTGAGTTCACGTGGGCTAAATCGATGAATGTGAAGCTAAATTTCTTCAATCTAACCATCAAATCTGAGTTCACGTGGGCTAAATCGATGAATGTGAAGCTAAATTTCTTCAATCTAACCATCAAATCTGAGTTCACGTGGGCTAAATCGATGAATGTGAAGCTAAATTTCTTCAATCTAACCATCAAATCTGAGTTCACGTGGGCTAAATCGATGAATGTGAAGCTAAATTTCTTCAATCTAACCATCAAATCTGAGTTCACGTGGGCTAAATCGATGAATGTGAAGCTAAATTTCTTCAATCTAACCATCAAATCTGAGTTCACGTGGGCTAAATCGATGAATGTGAAGCTAAATTTCTTCAATCTAACCATCAAATCTGAGTTCACGTGGGCTAAATCGATGAATGTGAAGCTAAATTTCTTCAATCTAACCATCAAATCTGAGTTCACGTGGGCTAAATCGATGAATGTGAAGCTAAATTTCTTCAATCTAACCATCAAATCTGAGTTCACGTGGGCTAAATCGATGAATGTGAAGCTAAATTTCTTCAATCTAACCATCAAATCTGAGTTCACGTGGGCTAAATCGATGAATGTGAAGCTAAATTTCTTCAATCTAACCATCAAATCTGAGTTCACGTGGGCTAAATCGATGAATGTGAAGCTAAATTTCTTCAATCTAACCATCAAATCTGAGTTCACGTGGGCTAAATCGATGAATGTGAAGCTAAATTTCTTCAATCTAACCATCAAATCTGAGTTCACGTGGGCTAAATCGATGAATGTGAAGCTAAATTTCTTCAATCTAACCATCAAATCTGAGTTCACGTGGGCTAAATCGATGAATGTGAAGCTAAATTTCTTCAATCTAACCATCAAATCTGAGTTCACGTGGGCTAAATCGATGAATGTGAAGCTAAATTTCTTCAATCTAACCATCAAATCTGAGTTCACGTGGGCTAAATCGATGAATGTGAAGCTAAATTTCTTCAATCTAACCATCAAATCTGAGTTCACGTGGGCTAAATCGATGAATGTGAAGCTAAATTTCTTCAATCTAACCATCAAATCTGAGTTCACGTGGGCTAAATCGATGAATGTGAAGCTAAATTTCTTCAATCTAACCATCAAATCTGAGTTCACGTGGGCTAAATCGATGAATGTGAAGCTAAATTTCTTCAATCTAACCATCAAATCTGAGTTCACGTGGGCTAAATCGATGAATGTGAAGCTAAATTTCTTCAATCTAACCATCAAATCTGAGTTCACGTGGGCTAAATCGATGAATGTGAAGCTAAATTTCTTCAATCTAACCATCAAATCTGAGTTCACGTGGGCTAAATCGATGAATGTGAAGCTAAATTTCTTCAATCTAACCATCAAATCTGAGTTCACGTGGGCTAAATCGATGAATGTGAAGCTAAATTTCTTCAATCTAACCATCAAATCTGAGTTCACGTGGGCTAAATCGATGAATGTGAAGCTAAATTTCTTCAATCTAACCATCAAATCTGAGTTCACGTGGGCTAAATCGATGAATGTGAAGCTAAATTTCTTCAATCTAACCATCAAATCTGAGTTCACGTGGGCTAAATCGATGAATGTGAAGCTAAATTTCTTCAATCTAACCATCAAATCTGAGTTCACGTGGGCTAAATCGATGAATGTGAAGCTAAATTTCTTCAATCTAACCATCAAATCTGAGTTCACGTGGGCTAAATCGATGAATGTGAAGCTAAATTTCTTCAATCTAACCATCAAATCTGAGTTCACGTGGGCTAAATCGATGAATGTGAAGCTAAATTTCTTCAATCTAACCATCAAATCTGAGTTCACGTGGGCTAAATCGATGAATGTGAAGCTAAATTTCTTCAATCTAACCATCAAATCTGAGTTCACGTGGGCTAAATCGATGAATGTGAAGCTAAATTTCTTCAATCTAACCATCAAATCTGAGTTCACGTGGGCTAAATCGATGAATGTGAAGCTAAATTTCTTCAATCTAACCATCAAATCTGAGTTCACGTGGGCTAAATCGATGAATGTGAAGCTAAATTTCTTCAATCTAACCATCAAATCTGAGTTCACGTGGGCTAAATCGATGAATGTGAAGCTAAATTTCTTCAATCTAACCATCAAATCTGAGTTCACGTGGGCTAAATCGATGAATGTGAAGCTAAATTTCTTCAATCTAACCATCAAATCTGAGTTCACGTGGGCTAAATCGATGAATGTGAAGCTAAATTTCTTCAATCTAACCATCAAATCTGAGTTCACGTGGGCTAAATCGATGAATGTGAAGCTAAATTTCTTCAATCTAACCATCAAATCTGAGTTCACGTGGGCTAAATCGATGAATGTGAAGCTAAATTTCTTCAATCTAACCATCAAATCTGAGTTCACGTGGGCTAAATCGATGAATGTGAAGCTAAATTTCTTCAATCTAACCATCAAATCTGAGTTCACGTGGGCTAAATCGATGAATGTGAAGCTAAATTTCTTCAATCTAACCATCAAATCTGAGTTCACGTGGGCTAAATCGATGAATGTGAAGCTAAATTTCTTCAATCTAACCATCAAATCTGAGTTCACGTGGGCTAAATCGATGAATGTGAAGCTAAATTTCTTCAATCTAACCATCAAATCTGAGTTCACGTGGGCTAAATCGATGAATGTGAAGCTAAATTTCTTCAATCTAACCATCAAATCTGAGTTCACGTGGGCTAAATCGATGAATGTGAAGCTAAATTTCTTCAATCTAACCATCAAATCTGAGTTCACGTGGGCTAAATCGATGAATGTGAAGCTAAATTTCTTCAATCTAACCATCAAATCTGAGTTCACGTGGGCTAAATCGATGAATGTGAAGCTAAATTTCTTCAATCTAACCATCAAATCTGAGTTCACGTGGGCTAAATCGATGAATGTGAAGCTAAATTTCTTCAATCTAACCATCAAATCTGAGTTCACGTGGGCTAAATCGATGAATGTGAAGCTAAATTTCTTCAATCTAACCATCAAATCTGAGTTCACGTGGGCTAAATCGATGAATGTGAAGCTAAATTTCTTCAATCTAACCATCAAATCTGAGTTCACGTGGGCTAAATCGATGAATGTGAAGCTAAATTTCTTCAATCTAACCATCAAATCTGAGTTCACGTGGGCTAAATCGATGAATGTGAAGCTAAATTTCTTCAATCTAACCATCAAATCTGAGTTCACGTGGGCTAAATCGATGAATGTGAAGCTAAATTTCTTCAATCTAACCATCAAATCTGAGTTCACGTGGGCTAAATCGATGAATGTGAAGCTAAATTTCTTCAATCTAACCATCAAATCTGAGTTCACGTGGGCTAAATCGATGAATGTGAAGCTAAATTTCTTCAATCTAACCATCAAATCTGAGTTCACGTGGGCTAAATCGATGAATGTGAAGCTAAATTTCTTCAATCTAACCATCAAATCTGAGTTCACGTGGGCTAAATCGATGAATGTGAAGCTAAATTTCTTCAATCTAACCATCAAATCTGAGTTCACGTGGGCTAAATCGATGAATGTGAAGCTAAATTTCTTCAATCTAACCATCAAATCTGAGTTCACGTGGGCTAAATCGATGAATGTGAAGCTAAATTTCTTCAATCTAACCATCAAATCTGAGTTCACGTGGGCTAAATCGATGAATGTGAAGCTAAATTTCTTCAATCTAACCATCAAATCTGAGTTCACGTGGGCTAAATCGATGAATGTGAAGCTAAATTTCTTCAATCTAACCATCAAATCTGAGTTCACGTGGGCTAAATCGATGAATGTGAAGCTAAATTTCTTCAATCTAACCATCAAATCTGAGTTCACGTGGGCTAAATCGATGAATGTGAAGCTAAATTTCTTCAATCTAACCATCAAATCTGAGTTCACGTGGGCTAAATCGATGAATGTGAAGCTAAATTTCTTCAATCTAACCATCAAATCTGAGTTCACGTGGGCTAAATCGATGAATGTGAAGCTAAATTTCTTCAATCTAACCATCAAATCTGAGTTCACGTGGGCTAAATCGATGAATGTGAAGCTAAATTTCTTCAATCTAACCATCAAATCTGAGTTCACGTGGGCTAAATCGATGAATGTGAAGCTAAATTTCTTCAATCTAACCATCAAATCTGAGTTCACGTGGGCTAAATCGATGAATGTGAAGCTAAATTTCTTCAATCTAACCATCAAATCTGAGTTCACGTGGGCTAAATCGATGAATGTGAAGCTAAATTTCTTCAATCTAACCATCAAATCTGAGTTCACGTGGGCTAAATCGATGAATGTGAAGCTAAATTTCTTCAATCTAACCATCAAATCTGAGTTCACGTGGGCTAAATCGATGAATGTGAAGCTAAATTTCTTCAATCTAACCATCAAATCTGAGTTCACGTGGGCTAAATCGATGAATGTGAAGCTAAATTTCTTCAATCTAACCATCAAATCTGAGTTCACGTGGGCTAAATCGATGAATGTGAAGCTAAATTTCTTCAATCTAACCATCAAATCTGAGTTCACGTGGGCTAAATCGATGAATGTGAAGCTAAATTTCTTCAATCTAACCATCAAATCTGAGTTCACGTGGGCTAAATCGATGAATGTGAAGCTAAATTTCTTCAATCTAACCATCAAATCTGAGTTCACGTGGGCTAAATCGATGAATGTGAAGCTAAATTTCTTCAATCTAACCATCAAATCTGAGTTCACGTGGGCTAAATCGATGAATGTGAAGCTAAATTTCTTCAATCTAACCATCAAATCTGAGTTCACGTGGGCTAAATCGATGAATGTGAAGCTAAATTTCTTCAATCTAACCATCAAATCTGAGTTCACGTGGGCTAAATCGATGAATGTGAAGCTAAATTTCTTCAATCTAACCATCAAATCTGAGTTCACGTGGGCTAAATCGATGAATGTGAAGCTAAATTTCTTCAATCTAACCATCAAATCTGAGTTCACGTGGGCTAAATCGATGAATGTGAAGCTAAATTTCTTCAATCTAACCATCAAATCTGAGTTCACGTGGGCTAAATCGATGAATGTGAAGCTAAATTTCTTCAATCTAACCATCAAATCTGAGTTCACGTGCCTAAATCGATGAATGTGAAGCTAAATTTCTTCAATCTAACCATCAAATCTGAGTTCACGTGGGCTAAATCGATGAATGTGAAGCTAAATTTCTTCAATCTAACCATCAAATCTGAGTTCACGTGGGCTAAATCGATGAATGTAAGCTAA
>CM010312.1:216599-261722 GCA_001923025.3 Taenia multiceps | reverse complement strand
GTGCATTATCCACCAAGATATAAAACCCCGAAAATTGCTGGTCGGTGTTATATAAAGGATTGTAAAGCTGGCTGACCTTGGCTTGGCTTGGCGCGTTGACTCACGTACATTTTCCACTCTCCTCGAAACACCCTTAAGGCATTTGTCTGACCTATATCGAAATGTTGTTGGCCGTCACTCTATGGTACATCTCTTCTTAGATTCCGCTATGCGAGACTCTGCAATGTTGCGGCGTCAATACTTGGTCTGTAGGCTGCAATTTTACAGAAATTGCCACGCGAAGTCTGCTATTCTGCAGTGACTCAGAGATCGACCAACTTTTCAAATATTCAAATAAGGATGGCACCGATAGAGGAAACTGGGTCGGTGGTTACAAAGTTGCCTAATTGTAACCCTGGATTGTTTCGTCTTGGAACGCCAGTAGAGTTGCCTCTCAAAAACTATCAGGGATGTGCCTAAGACAGACGGTCTTGATTTGTTAACTGTGAGTGATCATTCACGTTCCATCTTCTCCTCTTTATTTCCCATTGTCACCGCTATCCTCCTAAGTCCTCGCTGTTTTCATAATTCGATACAATTTACCATCAAACCAATTAATGCCATTATATTAGCATTATGTTATCGGCCCTGAGAAGGAGAAGTATTACTTGACGTGTTTTTACTGACCAATTTAAACCTAAGCGCCTCTTCTCTACGATCCACCCTCTTGCATAAATTGACAGCAGGCCCTTTCACATCCCTACTTTGCTAATCCTGACAAAAGGCCGATACCTGCATTCGGCGATGAGCACTTTGGACCGCTGATTAGCAGAATTCCGCCAACTTTTGCGAAACACTCAACCCCTTAATCAACATTGATGGGAGTGATCCAGAAAGGAGCAGAAGAAATCTCAAATACGGTGGTAGTTTCTGTTTCCTAACAATTTACCATAAGATGTATTCAGTTCTAACACATTGTCCTCCTGTTGGCTTGGTAAGCTAGGAGTGGTGCCTTCTATAGTGTTACTAAGTGCATCGACGTACCAGGTCTCATTGCCCTGTGACAAGTTTACAAGGAAGAATTTGGAAGTCAATAGCAGAGAAGCCACGATGCTCCTCAAATCCCAAAAAGCACGTTACAAAGCTTCTGGTTAACAATCATGATGTAAGTAGGTCTACAGCTTAACCTTTCACTATTTATGCTCTTACACACACTCATGCCTCTCTGTCTTTTCATTTTTGCTAACCAGTCGTTTAGTCTGATGCTGCCACTGTCATTACCGTACTTGGTGTCCACCATGAGTCATTGTCCTTCTTCATCAATATTAGAGTATTAGAGTGCCTAGGTTGTCACAGGCAACTGATGATGCATGAATGCGCACTCTGATAGAGCCAGGTACCTTCGTGACCAAAATTAACCAAACTGAAAGCCAGATGCATGTTTACTTCAACTAAACTATTGACGTAGGTATGGAGAAAAGCTCTCTTATCCTTCTAACTTCTGCAATTGCTTGCAGCACTTCTTGGTTAAAAATCTGACATTTATTGTAGGTCCGATGTGTAGACACCCTAGTTTCGCAAAGAAAGCTGCGGTGGCACGAACACACGTGAAGATTTGATCTAAAATTTAATAAAATTAAGCCATTGCAGCAGGTCTTCTTCTGTAATTGATCGCTGCATTTATCATTTTACAGCCCCACAATGCAGGTGTGGTAGAAGTGTGATGATCATATTTTAGTGACGAAGTCAAGACTAGCAAGGATACAGAGCTCCATTTATTTACGCTGCTCCGAAATTCGTCGGAATCAGGAATTGTCAGCTCGTTCTTATCCGAAAGAGATAACAACAGTTCTCGTGATAAAATCAGACAGGGTAGGTGTGGCTGATGTGTAGGGTGTCCACTGTGGCAAGAAAGGCTGGTAGGCTACCAGTGCAGAGGTGAGCTCTTTTTGTCAGTTTTGACCAAGAATTGCGCTGAAAGAAGCTTCAGCAGCTTGTTTCCCCATACGAATTCTTGCTGCATTTATCGTTATAAAATCTGGAAATGTAGATGTGAACAAAAAATGAAAAATAGAAAGTACGATGATGTAGAAAAAGTGTAAAGCGTGGAAAAGGTTTGTGCACTCATAGCAAAGCTAAAATGAATCAGATTTGAAAAGTGACGATGCGGATATATGAGAAAATGGGACGAAGAAAATAAGGCCGATTTAGGTGAAACAAGTAGTAAATATTGAAAATAATAGATTGCTTTATCGAGTAGAAAACAAATTTTATGATTCGCAAACAGTTGTCTCTCCTTTATATCATCTGCAACATTTGCGTGCATACTCTTTCCACATCTGCTTTTGCCTTCTACTCCTTCGAATTCACGATCTGTCCATGTGTCGCTCTCATCTTTTACTTAATTTGCTCGCGCCATTTCAATATTGTCACATCTAATACGTAGCATGAGACACATGGATAAGGAGAGCTATGGTTGGCCTCTTCGAGTGTGCCATTTAAAAAACTCAAATATTTTTTATTAGTTCGATTTCTCCATGTTATGCTCGTGCACATGGCTGGACGATTGGGCATGTAAAACGGTCTAAGAATAGATGAAGGGAAGATGGAAAGGATTTAGGCATGCTACACTACAGCACTGTGCAGAGCTACCTCACAGTGCACATTCCCAATCTTCTCTAATTTCCTCCTACCCTCTCTCCTTTCATTTCCAAGGCTTCTCATCCCTTTTCCATTGCCTCAATCATTCCTTTGCCTCTTTCAGCTAAGTATTAAAGTTACCTCACTGCTATCAAAGAAACGAATGGACTACTATTGCCATTCGTAATGCAAGACAGCAATTATTCCAAGTGTAGGATTAAGGATGCAGATCAAATGCGTGCTTTCGTTAGCTTAATGGAATTCTGCAGGAGTTAGTCGTCTATTTTTTCTAATTAGTTCCCGCCCTGCACAACGCTGACTGTACTGCACTTATTCTATGCCCTCACATGCATTTACAGTCACCTAATGAGCAGCAACAAAAGGAGATATACCAGTGCTTAATAGCTTGCTACATACCCATATCCCACTTTGATATCACTGTGGCATGGTACGCAAGACTAGACGTGACTAGATTGGACTAGGACAGAGCAGAGCATACTAAACTACTAACCCAACAAGTCAGCTTATGACGGACCTGGATGAAATAGGAAAGAGGAGGGTGAACAGGGCTACCTCATCCATCGTGCATGACTCTTCCTCATAGGCGTCTTATACGCTGTCATAAAAGTCAACCCCAACACTTTAATTACACTCGCTCAATCGACTCGACACAACTCCATGCCATGTGAATGAGGTTTCCTTTTTCTTTCTTATTCGTAGGCATTGGTAATCAAGGTGCACTAATAAAGGGAGTAGACCTGATTTTGTCTTCAAAATGAGTCTATATCTCCTGTCTCATGCCTCACTCCAGCGCAGCTTCTGTGAGCGTCTTCTTTAAGTTCTACTACGCTCTATATGTTCTCACGTATTGCAGCTCGCATTGTGTCTCCATGTTTGTGCTACATGCATTAAATTCAATCGCGAAAGGGGAGTGAGATTTTCCTGCATTTCGGTTCAATTAATGTTGGGTTCGAAGGAGGGGATGGTGAGAGAAACTTAAGAAAGGTAGAAAAGCGAGACGTTCCAGAGTCACTTAAGTAGGAACAGTTCGCATTTGGTCATATTCGCGCTTCCAGATTTTATAACGATAAATGCAGCAAGAATTCGTATGGGGAAACAAGCTGCTGAAGCTTCTTTCAGCGCAATTCTTGGTCAAAACTGACAAAAAGAGCTCACCTCTGCACTGGTAGCCTACCAGCCTTTCTTGCCACAGTGGACACCCTACACATCAGCCACACCTACCCTGTCTGATTTTATCACGAGAACTGTTGTTATCTCTTTCGGATAAGAACGAGCTGACAATTCCTGATTCCGACGAATTTCGGAGCAGCGTAAATAAATGGAGCTCTGTATCCTTGCTAGTCTTGACTTCGTCACTAAAATATGATCATCACACTTCTACCACACCTGCATTGTGGGGCTGTAAAATGATAAATGCAGCGATCAATTACAGAAGAAGACCTGCTGCAATGGCTTAATTTTATTAAATTTTAGATCAAATCTTCACGTGTGTTCGTGCCACCGCAGCTTTCTTTGCGAAACTAGGGTGTCTACACATCGGACCTACAATAAAAGTCCAGACAAGATGAGCCTGGTTTTCGAAGGTTTCTAGCCTAAGCAAACCTTAAGCGATGTCTTCTCTTTTATCACCACATTTCCTTGCGTTGAACGTGGCCATTATGGATAAAGAAACGATTCTAATTTCGTAACAAAGGAGGAAGGAAGGTACGAAGTTTATTGTTTATTCGGCTGCATCAAAGAGATTGTGAGGACATCCTTTTGCACTTAGTCCTTGGGAACCAAATAGCATAGCTGAGGTGATAGCTTACTTAATCTTCGAGTGTATCATGAAGGAGCGCAATATGAAGATGCTGGAACTAATCGTCTGCTGCAGATGGGCTGACATGGGGCCACCGGAGTCCCTAACGCTTCATGGCCGCATACTTGACCTGATGGCTAAGGTGCAGGCACATAAGGTTGTTGACAAATATCTCGATCGGAATTCGGGTCACTTTGAGGTAATGAGGATAGTTTAGGGTATTCTTCCAACTGCTCTAAAGAAAATTAAGAGGGGAAAGTGATCGACTTGTCTGAAGCGCTCTTTATTATTAACCAAAGAAAGGGGCATTTGGCTTAAGGCAGTTAGGGCGTGTCACAAGTGTTTTATAAAGAGAATTCGTCTCTTGTGTTTGCGTTCATTACATGGTCCGTAGTGCACGGCATTTGCGTTTCGCCCCACATAAAGCAGACTTTTAGCACCACTGTTCTGGCAATCCCCTCCACTTCTTCGCCTTGCGTTCGGCTAGGATTTTACAAACCTCAAGTTTAGAAAACTGGGATAAATAAGCAGTTTTATGGAAGGCCTAACTTAAAATCCTGCAGTCTAATTTGGGCAGTGATAAGTTGCCGAGTCCATGCTAGACTACCGCTACGATATTGACAAAAGATGGCTGCCTGCGATTGGTGAGGAGTACGTTGGTCCACCGAAATATCAATGCCTTGATCAAAATTGACAAGAATAACCCAATAAGAGAGGATCAAGAGTGAACGAAAGATGGGGAGGAATCCTCAGATAAGATGCCGGCTTTTGTTTCCTACTTTTCATCTAAAATTTATTCACCCCAACATTTTGTTGGCTTATTAATCTGGCGATGGCGCCTTCTGCACTTTTACCGGGTGCCTCTACCTATCAGATCTTAGCGGCTCATGACTCGTTTACAAAAGGGATTCGGAGAGATAGGGAAAAGAGAAGTCACAGCACTCCTCAGATTCCAACAAATGAGTTACAAAGCATCTGGCCAAAAATCATGATACCAGCAAGTCTGCTCCTCTATCCTGCATTTTAAGGTTTCTTACACAGACATCCCATCGCCATTTCATATATTCCAGCCAGTTGTTAAGTCTTAATGCCGCCACTATTACTGTCATGATTGTTGTTAGCTGGAAGGCATTATCCCTAAGTAGTTGTTGGGTGTTAAAGGAGGGTGAGTGCTTTCGCAGTATCCTATCATTGATCGGCAGTGGAATCAGTGGATTTGAACCTGTCAGTTTGCGTTGTACATCCGTTTCGGGTGTGAGTGTTGGAGTGGCAACAATTTTTGGCTTGTTTTCCCAACTGTGGTGCTCGGAAAGCTAAAATTGGCACAAAATGAAGTAGAATCGGGATATTACCGGGTTGACGCTTCCTTCTGAGTCTGCAATGCGTTCAATCTGGTCTTCACAGTCCTCAAATTTAAAAAAAATTCAAAAAGGGGCAGCATAAGCGGATAATGCACCAGAACCTTGCAGACTAACCTAAACAATGATGACTCAGGAAGTCGGCATCGCAGTTCAGCTTTATTTTTTCTGACCCTACCACCATCGTCATCAGATCCGGGAGGTTGAAGCACAGCTGAGAGAAAGGAGGTTGGTCGGACAACAGCCATGTGCTAGCATACACCTAGAGACATTTCTATCCACATTTGGTGGCGTTTCTGAAAACCCTACGCATTGTTGCTGCATTTGTGGAAGAGGAGATTTTCTTTCATCTCATATACTGGTCAATGCTGAGTAACTCATGCAAATAAAGTTATGCAAGACGATAGGACTTCTTTGCGGTCCCTCACAATGCGAGCGGTCTGCGCATACGCCTAGCTCTATTCAAGATCGGATAGAATGGAAGCTAGGGAGATGCAGAAGACCTCGGAGGAAAGGAGCTAAACATTCTGCAACACACCTTTGGGAACAGGCCATCGCCGGTGTCGAATCGTCGAAAGAGAGGGGAAAAATATTGCTGCTGCTCAAAACGCAAGACCAGTCTTGACCCCAGTTTCTCTTCAGGCTTAGAAGAAATTTTGACCTTTCAAAACTCACAAAACAGGACCCGCACCCCAGTTTACACCTTCACTGCCGAATGTTTAAGGCGGTCTTGCTGCTCTTTAAGGTGTGGAATTCTATGCTACTGGTGACAAGTGAGATCAGTAGCATGTTGAGATTCGCAAGATTGGTGACTAGGTGAGGTGACTATCAATGAGGCAGTCTTCCTAGTGCTTAGTCGCGCCATAGAAAGTTTGGCTGTGTTAGACGCTTTGACTTTGACCCAGATGTCTACGTGCTGATGATTGCGTGAGACGTGGAACGTAGAATGAATGGGCTAAGTATTGAAAAGGTCATTTAAGAAAATAAACCTAATTATGACACTGCCGAATGATGGAGTGGGTAGGTGGACTCATAAAAGTGTGACCAGAAGAAATGGTTTGAGTTGAAGGAAGGTGTCGTTTCAACCCTACTCAAAATCTGGACTGCGTACTTCTGTGTATTCATCTTACAACTCGAAGATATGATGGGTGGCAATACAAGGGCTTTTGATGCGGTGCATCTAGACTTGCTTGCATTTGTTGCACGCGTTGTAGCATCCTTCATAGAAATCAGATAATTTAAACCATCTCCCTTATACTTTTCCCTCCTTCTCACTACCAGCACATTTATCAATGCTAGGCCATCTGTCGCAAATCACTATTCAATTTTGTCAAAGGATTTCGATGAGGAGACTGCAGAAACCTTAGTTTTCCCTTATTAACTTTGGGTCGATGTTCTCCAAGTTGTTTTAAAAGTAACTTAGTGCTGTTCAGATTCTTAAGCATTGCGACTAGCATTGTGTCGCACTGTTTATGCTCTCTACATTCAACCCAATCGGAAAAGGGGAGTGAGTCTACCCTACATTCCATTCTCTGACTCACTCACGCTTTCTAACTCCCATCCTTCGAGCCCAACACCAATTCTCCCCCATCCTTTCTTCTCATCTCATTTTAAGCGTCCTTCATCTCTCCACTAGTCTCACTCTTAATCACGCACGATTCAATAATGCCAAGATTCATAACCTACCTCGCACTAGCACAGGCTAGACCGCAGCTGACTCAATCATGTTTCATCTATAACCATATCTTGCTTTAGCATAGCGTAGTCTGCATCACTATCAATTCTCCATCTCTATCTCTGTCGCTTTAGTTTGTCCTACACCACTTCGCCCCAAATTCGTCCCACGCTCCCACTTCTACTCCACTTGCCCCCTCGAAAGCGAAGGTGACCACACTGCCCCTGAATCCCGCTTCGTAATTTATAGGCTGATTTAAATTCCCACCTGTCCATCCCACTGCCTAATTCCGTTTCTCGCCTTTCAAGGGCCCCTCTACCTGATGCTCTCCAATTTCAGGCAAGAATATTCCGTTCTCTCCTCATTTCATCCTAACAATTCCACCACGCATCTGCATCTGCCTGTTTGCCTACACGAGTTCGTGCGTGCATTAATGCATACCTCCTATTTTTGACCTTTTGGAGAGTCGCTTTAATTGTAACTGCACGGAAGCAGGTGGGAACGTGTATGTGGGTACGAGGCGCATTCATCTCATTCTCGCCTTTAAACATATCTTGCTTGTTCGCTGCATGGCTAGTCGGTTGCCCATTTAATCACATCTCTGCGCTTTGCTATAACTCTCCCACCCACTTACCACCAACTCACTTCACTACGCTTAATCGCTTTTCCCTCCTACGGCATCTCTATCTTCTTGATGAGAAGATGGACTTAGCACAGTGCTCAAAAGCCATCCCTTGCGGTGAGTGACAGTGGACCAGTAAAAGCCAAATAGAGGGAAACTAGGCAACACAGCGTATCAAACTGGTGTATGCTCTCACGCCATGTAGAGGCAATTTGTCTCCTCTGGCGCCGCTATTGCATTTTTAGGGCGGGTATGGGAAGAAGGGTCTATTTAATCAGGGCTGTACATTGCAAACAGCAAATGAAGAAGTAGGTGGCGCTTGTGGAATTTGCAATTGAAGAGCTGGAGTGCCTCCTATCTGTGTTGGGATAGAACAGAGGATGCTGAGTTAGCATTGGCATTATGCGTGGTCGGTCACACATTGTTACAACCCACCCTTCCTCTGTATCTTTTGGGCTAAATAACGCTATCAGAGGGGAAACGAAGTAAAGACCGGCCGAATCACCCCACAAATAAGGAAATAAGCAAGCAAGTTGAGCAGACTCCGTGAGCCCTCAAGCCTACAGTTCCGCGCATCAAACCCGAAACACCTATAAACTGTGAGACATGTCCTGGTCTGCCACTTCAGGCATGTGTTCTCACAATCCTAAACATCATCAATTCCTATTGGCGGTTGCTACTATTTTACGTCATATCCATGTTCTAATTATCGAAATATGATCCTCCTGAATATCAACCAACACAGAGGTGCGTCGAATCACATGGGAATGGTAGTTAGAAAGCTGCAGCAATAACCTAGGAAGGTAAGTGAACCGTTCCACAAGAACATTGCACAATTCAAAGCGATTAAATGGAGAGCTCTGGCGATAAAATACGACCATTCCAACATAACACACTGAATCGGAATTCTTGAATTAATCCACAATATTAGCGTTTTAAATCTCAAGCAGATTAGTAATGAAAATGATTGAATAGAGCAGATGTGGATCCGGTGTAGTTTGTCGTTGTATTATTCCAGAACATTTTAAAACAATTAAAGGACACAGCAATTTATCAAGGTCCAAATCTGATCAAAATGAACCAGTGACATGCACCCGCTATCGAACGACCCGCTGCCAAGATGGCTCTTCTCACGTCAATAAGACCTAAGATGTTGGTGCTAAGTTTGGGAGCATCAGAAAGAAAACACGGAAGACAAAGATTTGCCAACTACCGGTCACAATCTTTAGTCAACAAAGATGTTCGAGGCAACATTGACAACAGTGTGTTTACATTAGCTTCGTGTGTTCGGTGCTTGGCTTGAATTTAGCAACAAATTATCCGCCTCTTCTACCACGCGATTGTTCATGATTTACAACTCCGTAGGTTGTGCTCTTTTAAGACTGGTGAAAATCTCCCGAATTGAGGCAGATGAGGAGTGGGTGGAGATGTTGCAGACATCCGTAGAAAATCCAACAAACTGAGTGGATAATAATGTGGTGATTCAAATCATGCAGAAAGATGATAGCTCAGGGTACAAAATAAGGTGGCAAAGAAGAATTGTAATAAGCTCTCTAGACGCGAATGCGGCTCGCATATCGATACTCTGTTTCTGCACATTGTAAGAGGAAGCAAACTCTTGACGACGTTTAATATGTCAAGTGGAAAATTGATTAGCATCTTGTGACCTTGCAATGGTGGTTGAACAGTCCATTTCCTGTCCGCATTGCAATTTAGGTTCTAACCATCATGGTCAGAAGAACTCTAAAAGGTTTGGAACTAGCAAATTATCTTTCGGTACCATCACACTGGAAGTACTAAATTGACGTCTCTCCTCCTTATGCGATAATAGTTTACCAAAAAATCCCACGTCGGTGAATATCGAATCAAGTGCTGATTTCGCCATACAAATGCCCCTAAGCACAGATGCAGTAGTGAAGACATTTTATCTTAGAATCCATGAGCAAGACTGGCAGCGACACCGGCGTGGTGATGCTGCAATGGGACTGTCAGAGTGTGCATGTTTGGACACGCGCGCAAATAGCTGGCTCAAGGTATTCATCGTAAAGAATCGGTAAGCAATAACATAGTGGATGCATCGCTCACATGGTGGACATAAATGGATTTGTAGGCACATAGCATTAGCAACCTTAATATCCAACGATCCAACCTGCTCAAACCACCTGCACTGATCATGGAAACTGAACAGCAATTTACTCTAGTTGGCATTAAGAAAATGCGACATTAAGACCAATCGATGATTTAGAGTCTGCATTAATAGCACAGTAGTTGAGGAATAACAAAACGAGATTATGGTTTTTACCATCACATCAAATCAACAGGGGCCAGTAACGTGGCAGATGCATGATATTCGAGATAGTGGTAGGTACGGATCCGAGTAGCAGAAAGCTGAAACACGCATAAATGCTTTGAACTCTGCAGGTACAATAACAGTGAGTTAAGTCGTAGTGTGTGGTAATTCCAACCCCTATTTTATTGCACATAAAAGAATGGTATCAACGTTGGTTCGAATAAATCCATTTGGATAGTAGTTCGGTTGTGTGATGCACTTCCATGAGTGTAAATTCACAATATATGACCTCGTAGGAATCTTCAAACTGACCATCAAATCTGAGTTCACGTAGGCTAAATCGACGAATGCGAAGCTAAATTTCTTCAATCTAACCATCAAATCTGAGTTCACGTGGGCTAAATCGACGAATGCGGAGCTAAATTTCTTCAATCTAACCATCAAATCTGAGTTCACGTGGGCTAAATCGACGAATGTGAAGCTAAATTTCTTCAATCTAACCATCAAATCTGAGTTCACGTGGGCTAAATCGACGAATGCGAAGCTAAATTTCTTCAATCTAACCATCAAATCAGAGTTCACGTGGGCTAAATCGACGAATGTGAAGCTAAATTTCTTCAATCTAACCATCAAATCAGAGTTCACGTGGGCTAAATCGACGAATGTGAAGCTAAATTTCTTCAATCTAACCATCAAATCTGAGTTCACGTGGGCTAAATCGACGAATGTGAAGCTAAATTTCTTCAATCTAACCATCAAATCTGAGTTCACGTGGGCTAAATCGATGAATGTGAAGCTAAATTTCTTCAATCTAACCATCAAATTTGAGTACACATGGGCTAAATCGACGAATGTGAAGCTAAATTTCATCAATCTAACCATCAAATCTGAGTTCACGTGGGCTAAATCGACGAATGTGAAGCTAAATTTCTTCAATCTAACCATCAAATCTGAGTTCACGTGGGCTAAATCGACGAATGTGAAGCTAAATCTCTTCAATCTAACCATCAAATCTGAGTTCACGTGGGCTAAATCGATGAAAGCGAAGCTAAATTTCCTCAATCTAACCATCAAATCTGAGTTCACGTGGGCTAAATCGATGAATGTGAAGCTAAATTTCATCAATCTAATTATCAAATCTGAGTTCACGTGGGCTAAATCGACGAATGTGAAGCTAAATTTCTTCAATCTAACCATCAAATCTGAGTTCACGTGGGCTAAATCGATGAATGTGAAGCTAAATTTCTTCAATCTAACCATCAAATCTGAGTTCACGTGGGCTAAATCGATGAATGTGAAGCTAAATCTCTTCAATCTAACCATCAAATCTGAGTTCACGTGGGCTAAATCGACGAATATGAAGCTAAATTTCATCAATCTAATTATCAAATCTGAGTTCACGTGGGCTAAATCGACGAATGTGAAGCTAAATTTCTTCAATCTAACCATCAAATCTGAGTTCACGTGGGCTAAATCGACGAATGTGAAGCTAAATTTCTTCAATCTGACCATCAAATCTGAGTTCACGTGGGCTAAATCGACGAATGTGAAGCTAAATTTCTTCAATCTAACCATCAAATCTGAGTTCACGTGGGCTAAATCGACGAATGTGAAGCTAAATTTCTTCAATCTAACCATCAAATCTGAGTTCACGTGGGCTAAATCGATGAATGTGAAGCTAAATTTCTTCAATCTAACCATCAAATCTGAGTTCACGTGGGCTAAATCGATGAATGTGAAGCTAAATTTCATCTAACCATCAAATCTGAGTTCACGTGGGCTAAATCGATGAATGCGAGCTAAATTTCTTCAATCTAACCATCAAATCTGAGTTCACGTGGGCTAAATCGATGAATGCGAAGCTAAATTTCTTCAATCTAACCATCAAATCTGAGTTCACGTGGGCTAAATCGATGAATGTGAAGCTAAATTTCTTCAATCTAACCATCAAATCTGAGTTCACGTGGGCTAAATCGACGAATGTGAAGCTAAATTTCTTCAATCTAACCATCAAATCTGAGTTCACGTGGGCTAAATCGATGAATGTGAAGCTAAATTTCTTCAATCTAACCATCAAATCTGAGTTCACGTGGGCTAAATCGACGAATGTGAAGCTAAATTTCTTCAATCTGACCATCAAATCTGAGTTCACGTGGGCTAAATCGACGAATGTGAAGCTAAATTTCATCAATCTAACCATCAAATCTGAGTTCAAGTGGGCTAAATCGACGAATGCGGAGCTAAATTTCTTCAATCTGACCATCAAATCTGAGTTCACGTGGGCTAAATCGATGAATGTGAAGCTAAATTTCTTCAATCTAACCATCAAATCTGAGTTCACGTGGGCTAAATCGACGAATGTGAAGCTAAATTTCTTCAATCTAACCATCAAATCTGAGTTCACGTGGGCTAAATCGATGAATGCGATGCTAAATTTCTTCAATCTAACCATCAAATCTGAGTTCACGTAGGCTAAATCGACGAATGCGAAGCTAAATTTCTTCAATCTAACCATCAAATCAGAGTTCACGTGGGCTAAATCGACGAATGTGAAGCTAAATTTCTTCAATCTAACCATCAAATCAGAGTTCACGTGGGCTAAATCGACGAATGTGAAGCTAAATTTCTTCAATCTAACCATCAAATCTGAGTTCACGTGGGCTAAATCGATGAATGTGAAGCTAAATTTCTTCAATCTAACCATCAAATCTGAGTTCACGTGGGCTAAATCGATGAATGTGAAGCTAAATTTCTTCAATCTAACCATCAAATTTGAGTACACATGGGCTAAATCGACGAATGTGAAGCTAAATTTCATCAATCTAACCATCAAATCTGAGTTCACGTGGGCTAAATCGACGAATGTGAAGCTAAATTTCTTCAATCTAACCATCAAATCTGAGTTCACGTGGGCTAAATCGACGAATGTGAAGCTAAATCTCTTCAATCTAACCATCAAATCTGAGTTCACGTAGGCTAAATCGACGAATGCGAAGCTAAATTTCTTCAATCTAACCATCAAATCAGTTCACGTGGGCTAAATCGACGAATGTGAAGCTAAATTTCTTCAATCTAACCATCAAATCTGAGTTCACGTGGGCTAAATCGACGAATGTGAAGCTAAATTTCTTCAATCTAACCATCAAATCTGAGTTCACGTGGGCTAAATCGATGAATGTGAAGCTAAATTTCTTCAATCTAACCATCAAATCTGAGTTCACGTGGGCTAAATCGATGAATGTGAAGCTAAATTTCTTCAATCTAACCATCAAATTGAGTACACATGGGCTAAATCGACGAATGTGAAGCTAAATTTCGTCAATCTAACCATCAAATCTGAGTTCACGTGGGCTAAATCGACGAATGTGAAGCTAAATTTCTTCAATCTAACCATCAAATCTGAGTTCACGTGGGCTAAATCGACGAATGTGAAGCTAAATTTCTTCAATCTAACCATCAAATCTGAGTTCACGTGGGCTAAATCGATGAAAGCGAAGCTAAATTTCTTCAATCTAACCATCAAATCTGAGTTCACGTGGGCTAAATCGATGAATGTGAAGCTAAATTTCATCAATCTAATTATCAAATCTGAGTTCACGTGGGCTAAATCGACGAATGTGAAGCTAAATTTCTTCAATCTAACCATCAAATCTGAGTTCACGTGGGCTAAATCGATGAATGTGAAGCTAAATTTCTTCAATCTAACCATCAAATCTGAGTTCACGTGGGCTAAATCGATGAATGTGAAGCTAAATTTCTTCAATCTAACCATCAAATCTGAGTTCACGTGGGCTAAATCGATGAATGTGAAGCTAAATTTCTTCAATCTAACCATCAAATTTGAGTACACATGGGCTAAATCGACGAATGTGAAGCTAAATTTCATCAATCTAACCATCAAATCTGAGTTCACGTGGGCTAAATCGACGAATGTGAAGCTAAATTTCTTCAATCTAACCATCAAATCTGAGTTCACGTGGGCTAAATCGACGAATGTGAAGCTAAATTTCTTCAATCTAACCATCAAATCTGAGTTCACGTGGCTAAATCGACGAATGCGAAGCTAAATTTCTTCAATCTAACCATCAAATCAGAGTTCACGTGGGCTAAATCGACGAATGTGAAGCTAAATTTCTTCAATCTAACCATCAAATCTGAGTTCACGTGGCTAAATCGATGAATGTAACTAAATTTCTACAATCTAACCATCAAATCTGAGTTCACGTGGGCAAATCCGATGAATGTGAAGCTAAATTTCTTCAATCTAACCATCAAATCTGAGTTCACGTGGGCTAAATCGGATGTGAAGCTAAATTTCTTCAATCTAACCACAAATCTGAGTTCACGTGGGCTAAATCGAGAATGAAGCTAAATTTCTTCAATCTAACCATCAAATCTGAGTTCACGTGGCTAAATCGATGAATGTGAAGCTAATTCTTCAATCTAACCATCAAATCTGAGTTCACGTGGCTAAATCGATGAATGTGAAGCTAAATTTCTTCAATCTAACCATCAAATCTGATTCACGTGGGCTAAATCGATGAATGTGAAGCTAAATTTCTTCAATCTAACCATCAAATCTGAGTTCACGTGGGCTAAATCGACGAATGTGAAGCTAAATTTCTTCAATCTAACCATCAAATCTGAGTTCACGTGGCTAAATCGACGAATGTGAAGCTAAATTCTTCAATCTAACCATCAAATCTGAGTTCACGTGGGCTAATCGAAATGTGAAGCTAATTTCTTCAATCTAACCATCAAATCTGAGTTCACGTGGGCTAAATCGATGAATGTGAAGCTAAATTTCTTCAATCTAACCATCAAATCTGAGTTCACGTGGGCTAAATCGATGAATGTGAAGCTAAATTTCTTCAATCTAACCATCAAATCTGAGTTCACGTGGGCTAAATCGATGAATGTGAAGCTAAATTTCTTCAATCTAACCATCAAATCTGAGTTCACGTGGGCTAAATCGATGAATGTGAAGCTAAATTTCTTCAATCTAACCATCAAATCTGAGTTCACGTGGGCTAAATCGATGAATGTGAAGCTAAATTTCTTCAATCTAACCATCAATCTGAGTTCACGTGGCTAAATCGATGAATGTGAAGCTAAATTTCTTCAATCTAACCATCAAATCTGAGTTCACGTGGGCTAAATCGATGAATGTGAAGCTAAATTTCTTCAATCTAACCATCAAATCTGAGTTCACGTGGGCTAAATCGATGAATGTGAAGCTAAATTTCTTCAATCTAACCATCAAATCTGAGTTCACGTGGCTAAATCGATGAATGTGAAGCTAAATTCTTCAATCTAACCATCAAATCTGAGTTCACGTGGGCTAAATCGATGAATGTGAAGCTAAATTTCTTCAATCTAACCATCAAATCTGAGTTCACGTGGGCTAAATCGATGAATGTGAAGCTAAATTTCTTCAATCTAACCATCAAATCTGAGTTCACGTGGGCTAAATCGATGAATGTGAAGCTAAATTCTTCAATCTAACCATCAAATCTGAGTTCACGTGGGCTAAATCGAAATGTGAAGCTAAATTTCTTCAATCTAACCATCAAATCTGAGTTCACGTGGGCTAAATCGATGAATGTGAAGCTAAATTTCTTCAATCTAACCATCAAATCTGAGTTCACGTGGGCTAAATCGACGAATGTGAAGCTAAATTTCTTCAATCTAACCATCAAATCTGAGTTCACGTGGGCTAATCGAATGTGAAGCTAAATTTCTTCAATCTAACCATCAAATCTGAGTTCACGTGGGCTAAATCGATGAATGTGAAGCTAAATTTCTTCAATCTAACCATCAAATCTGAGTTCACGTGGGCTAAATCGATGAATGTGAAGCTAAATTTCTTCAATCTAACCATCAAATCTGAGTTCACGTGGGCTAAATCGATGAATGTGAAGCTAAATTTCTTCAATCTAACCATCAAATCTGAGTTCACGTGGGCTAAATCGATGAATGTGAAGCTAAATTTCTTCAATCTAACCATCAAATCTGAGTTCACGTGGGCTAAATCGATGAATGTGAAGCTAAATTTCTTCAATCTAACCATCAAATCTGAGTTCACGTGGGCTAAATCGATGAATGTGAAGCTAAATTTCTTCAATCTAACCATCAAATCTGAGTTCACGTGGGCTAAATCGACGAATGTGAAGCTAAATTTCTTCAATCTAACCATCAAATCTGAGTTCACGTGGGCTAAATCGATGAATGTGAAGCTAAATTTCTTCAATCTAACCATCAAATCTGAGTTCACGTGGGCTAAATCGATGAATGTGAAGCTAAATTTCTTCAATCTAACCATCAAATCTGAGTTCACGTGGGCTAAATCGATGAATGTGAAGCTAAATTTCTTCAATCTAACCATCAAATCTGAGTTCACGTGGGCTAAATCGATGAATGTGAAGCTAAATTTCTTCAATCTAACCATCAAATCTGAGTTCACGTGGGCTAAATCGATGAATGTGAAGCTAAATTTCTTCAATCTAACCATCAAATCTGAGTTCACGTGGGCTAAATCGATGAATGTGAAGCTAAATTTCTTCAATCTAACCATCAAATCTGAGTTCACGTGGGCTAAATCGATGAATGTGAAGCTAAATTTCTTCAATCTAACCATCAAATCTGAGTTCACGTGGGCTAAATCGATGAATGTGAAGCTAAATTTCTTCAATCTAACCATCAAATCTGAGTTCACGTGGGCTAAATCGACGAATGTGAAGCTAAATTTCTTCAATCTAACCATCAAATCTGAGTTCACGTGGGCTAAATCGATGAATGTGAAGCTAAATTTTTCAATCTAACCATCAAATCTGAGTTCACGTGGGCTAAATCGATGAATGTGAAGCTAAATTTCTTCAATCTAACCATCAAATCTGAGTTCACGTGGGCTAAATCGATGAATGTGAAGCTAAATTTCTTCAATCTAACCATCAAATCTGAGTTCACGTGGGCTAAATCGATGAATGTGAAGCTAAATTTCTTCAATCTAACCATCAAATCTGAGTTCACGTGGGCTAAATCGATGAATGTGAAGCTAAATTTCTTCAATCTAACCATCAAATCTGAGTTCACGTGGGCTAAATCGATGAATGTGAAGCTAAATTTCTTCAATCTAACCATCAAATCTGAGTTCACGTGGGCTAAATCGATGAATGTGAAGCTAAATTTCTTCAATCTAACCATCAAATCTGAGTTCACGTGGGCTAAATCGATGAATGTGAAGCTAAATTTCTTCAATCTAACCATCAAATCTGAGTTCACGTGGGCTAAATCGATGAATGTGAAGCTAAATTTCTTCAATCTAACCATCAAATCTGAGTTCACGTGGGCTAAATCGATGAATGTGAAGCTAAATTTCTTCAATCTAACCATCAAATCTGAGTTCACGTGGGCTAAATCGATGAATGTGAAGCTAAATTTCTTCAATCTAACCATCAAATCTGAGTTCACGTGGGCTAAATCGATGAATGTGAAGCTAAATTTCTTCAATCTAACCATCAAATCTGAGTTCACGTGGGCTAAATCGATGAATGTGAAGCTAAATTTCTTCAATCTAACCATCAAATCTGAGTTCACGTGGGCTAAATCGATGAATGTGAAGCTAAATTTCTTCAATCTAACCATCAAATCTGAGTTCACGTGGGCTAAATCGATGAATGTGAAGCTAAATTTCTTCAATCTAACCATCAAATCTGAGTTCACGTGGGCTAAATCGATGAATGTGAAGCTAAATTTCTTCAATCTAACCATCAAATCTGAGTTCACGTGGGCTAAATCGATGAATGTGAAGCTAAATTTCTTCAATCTAACCATCAAATCTGTTCACGTGGGCTAAATCGATGAATGTGAAGCTAAATTTCTTCAATCTAACCATCAAATCTGAGTTCACGTGGGCTAAATCGATGAATGTGAAGCTAAATTTCTTCAATCTAACCATCAAATCTGAGTTCACGTGGGCTAAATCGATGAATGTGAAGCTAAATTTCTTCAATCTAACCATCAAATCTGAGTTCACGTGGGCTAAATCGATGAATGTGAAGCTAAATTTCTTCAATCTAACCATCAAATCTGAGTTCACGTGGGCTAAATCGATGAATGTGAAGCTAAATTTCTTCAATCTAACCATCAAATCTGAGTTCACGTGGGCTAAATCGATGAATGTGAAGCTAAATTTCTTCAATCTAACCATCAAATCTGAGTTCACGTGGGCTAAATCGATGAATGTGAAGCTAAATTTCTTCAATCTAACCATCAAATCTGAGTTCACGTGGGCTAAATCGATGAATGTGAAGCTAAATTTCTTCAATCTAACCATCAAATCTGAGTTCACGTGGGCTAAATCGATGAATGTGAAGCTAAATTTCTTCAATCTAACCATCAAATCTGAGTTCACGTGGGCTAAATCGATGAATGTGAAGCTAAATTTCTTCAATCTAACCATCAAATCTGAGTTCACGTGGGCTAAATCGATGAATGTGAAGCTAAATTTCTTCAATCTAACCATCAAATCTGAGTTCACGTGGGCTAAATCGATGAATGTGAAGCTAAATTTCTTCAATCTAACCATCAAATCTGAGTTCACGTGGGCTAAATCGATGAATGTGAAGCTAAATTTCTTCAATCTAACCATCAAATCTGAGTTCACGTGGGCTAAATCGATGAATGTGAAGCTAAATTTCTTCAATCTAACCATCAAATCTGAGTTCACGTGGGCTAAATCGATGAATGTGAAGCTAAATTTCTTCAATCTAACCATCAAATCTGAGTTCACGTGGGCTAAATCGATGAATGTGAAGCTAAATTTCTTCAATCTAACCATCAAATCTGAGTTCACGTGGGCTAAATCGATGAATGTGAAGCTAAATTTCTTCAATCTAACCATCAAATCTGAGTTCACGTGGGCTAAATCGATGAATGTGAAGCTAAATTTCTTCAATCTAACCATCAAATCTGAGTTCACGTGGGCTAAATCGATGAATGTGAAGCTAAATTTCTTCAATCTAACCATCAAATCTGAGTTCACGTGGGCTAAATCGATGAATGTGAAGCTAAATTTCTTCAATCTAACCATCAAATCTGAGTTCACGTGGGCTAAATCGATGAATGTGAAGCTAAATTTCTTCAATCTAACCATCAAATCTGAGTTCACGTGGGCTAAATCGATGAATGTGAAGCTAAATTTCTTCAATCTAACCATCAAATCTGAGTTCACGTGGGCTAAATCGATGAATGTGAAGCTAAATTTCTTCAATCTAACCATCAAATCTGAGTTCACGTGGGCTAAATCGATGAATGTGAAGCTAAATTTCTTCAATCTAACCATCAAATCTGAGTTCACGTGGGCTAAATCGATGAATGTGAAGCTAAATTTCTTCAATCTAACCATCAAATCTGAGTTCACGTGGGCTAAATCGATGAATGTGAAGCTAAATTTCTTCAATCTAACCATCAAATCTGAGTTCACGTGGGCTAAATCGATGAATGTGAAGCTAAATTTCTTCAATCTAACCATCAAATCTGAGTTCACGTGGGCTAAATCGATGAATGTGAAGCTAAATTTCTTCAATCTAACCATCAAATCTGAGTTCACGTGGGCTAAATCGATGAATGTGAAGCTAAATTTCTTCAATCTAACCATCAAATCTGAGTTCACGTGGGCTAAATCGATGAATGTGAAGCTAAATTTCTTCAATCTAACCATCAAATCTGAGTTCACGTGGGCTAAATCGATGAATGTGAAGCTAAATTTCTTCAATCTAACCATCAAATCTGAGTTCACGTGGGCTAAATCGATGAATGTGAAGCTAAATTTCTTCAATCTAACCATCAAATCTGAGTTCACGTGGGCTAAATCGATGAATGTGAAGCTAAATTTCTTCAATCTAACCATCAAATCTGAGTTCACGTGGGCTAAATCGATGAATGTGAAGCTAAATTTCTTCAATCTAACCATCAAATCTGAGTTCACGTGGGCTAAATCGATGAATGTGAAGCTAAATTTCTTCAATCTAACCATCAAATCTGAGTTCACGTGGGCTAAATCGATGAATGTGAAGCTAAATTTCTTCAATCTAACCATCAAATCTGAGTTCACGTGGGCTAAATCGATGAATGTGAAGCTAAATTTCTTCAATCTAACCATCAAATCTGAGTTCACGTGGGCTAAATCGATGAATGTGAAGCTAAATTTCTTCAATCTAACCATCAAATCTGAGTTCACGTGGGCTAAATCGATGAATGTGAAGCTAAATTTCTTCAATCTAACCATCAAATCTGAGTTCACGTGGGCTAAATCGATGAATGTGAAGCTAAATTTCTTCAATCTAACCATCAAATCTGAGTTCACGTGGGCTAAATCGATGAATGTGAAGCTAAATTTCTTCAATCTAACCATCAAATCTGAGTTCACGTGGGCTAAATCGATGAATGTGAAGCTAAATTTCTTCAATCTAACCATCAAATCTGAGTTCACGTGGGCTAAATCGATGAATGTGAAGCTAAATTTCTTCAATCTAACCATCAAATCTGAGTTCACGTGGGCTAAATCGATGAATGTGAAGCTAAATTTCTTCAATCTAACCATCAAATCTGAGTTCACGTGGGCTAAATCGATGAATGTGAAGCTAAATTTCTTCAATCTAACCATCAAATCTGAGTTCACGTGGGCTAAATCGATGAATGTGAAGCTAAATTTCTTCAATCTAACCATCAAATCTGAGTTCACGTGGGCTAAATCGATGAATGTGAAGCTAAATTTCTTCAATCTAACCATCAAATCTGAGTTCACGTGGGCTAAATCGATGAATGTGAAGCTAAATTTCTTCAATCTAACCATCAAATCTGAGTTCACGTGGGCTAAATCGATGAATGTGAAGCTAAATTTCTTCAATCTAACCATCAAATCTGAGTTCACGTGGGCTAAATCGATGAATGTGAAGCTAAATTTCTTCAATCTAACCATCAAATCTGAGTTCACGTGGGCTAAATCGATGAATGTGAAGCTAAATTTCTTCAATCTAACCATCAAATCTGAGTTCACGTGGGCTAAATCGATGAATGTGAAGCTAAATTTCTTCAATCTAACCATCAAATCTGAGTTCACGTGGGCTAAATCGATGAATGTGAAGCTAAATTTCTTCAATCTAACCATCAAATCTGAGTTCACGTGGGCTAAATCGATGAATGTGAAGCTAAATTTCTTCAATCTAACCATCAAATCTGAGTTCACGTGGGCTAAATCGATGAATGTGAAGCTAAATTTCTTCAATCTAACCATCAAATCTGAGTTCACGTGGGCTAAATCGATGAATGTGAAGCTAAATTTCTTCAATCTAACCATCAAATCTGAGTTCACGTGGGCTAAATCGATGAATGTGAAGCTAAATTTCTTCAATCTAACCATCAAATCTGAGTTCACGTGGGCTAAATCGATGAATGTGAAGCTAAATTTCTTCAATCTAACCATCAAATCTGAGTTCACGTGGGCTAAATCGATGAATGTGAAGCTAAATTTCTTCAATCTAACCATCAAATCTGAGTTCACGTGGGCTAAATCGATGAATGTGAAGCTAAATTTCTTCAATCTAACCATCAAATCTGAGTTCACGTGGGCTAAATCGATGAATGTGAAGCTAAATTTCTTCAATCTAACCATCAAATCTGAGTTCACGTGGGCTAAATCGATGAATGTGAAGCTAAATTTCTTCAATCTAACCATCAAATCTGAGTTCACGTGGGCTAAATCGATGAATGTGAAGCTAAATTTCTTCAATCTAACCATCAAATCTGAGTTCACGTGGGCTAAATCGATGAATGTGAAGCTAAATTTCTTCAATCTAACCATCAAATCTGAGTTCACGTGGGCTAAATCGATGAATGTGAAGCTAAATTTCTTCAATCTAACCATCAAATCTGAGTTCACGTGGGCTAAATCGATGAATGTGAAGCTAAATTTCTTCAATCTAACCATCAAATCTGAGTTCACGTGGGCTAAATCGATGAATGTGAAGCTAAATTTCTTCAATCTAACCATCAAATCTGAGTTCACGTGGGCTAAATCGATGAATGTGAAGCTAAATTTCTTCAATCTAACCATCAAATCTGAGTTCACGTGGGCTAAATCGATGAATGTGAAGCTAAATTTCTTCAATCTAACCATCAAATCTGAGTTC
Organism: Taenia multiceps; assembly: GCA_001923025.3. Lineage (NCBI taxonomy): Eukaryota > Metazoa > Platyhelminthes > Cestoda > Cyclophyllidea > Taeniidae > Taenia > Taenia multiceps. Next base: position 239,148 of record CM010312.1, on the reverse strand, counting down.
ACGTGGGCTAAATCGATGAATGTGAAGCTAAATTTCTTCAATCTAACCATCAAATCTGAGTTCACGTGGGCTAAATCGATGAATGTGAAGCTAAATTTCTTCAATCTAACCATCAAATCTGAGTTCACGTGGGCTAAATCGATGAATGTGAAGCTAAATTTCTTCAATCTAACCATCAAATCTGAGTTCACGTGGGCTAAATCGATGAATGTGAAGCTAAATTTCTTCAATCTAACCATCAAATCTGAGTTCACGTGGGCTAAATCGATGAATGTGAAGCTAAATTTCTTCAATCTAACCATCAAATCTGAGTTCACGTGGGCTAAATCGATGAATGTGAAGCTAAATTTCTTCAATCTAACCATCAAATCTGAGTTCACGTGGGCTAAATCGATGAATGTGAAGCTAAATTTCTTCAATCTAACCATCAAATCTGAGTTCACGTGGGCTAAATCGATGAATGTGAAGCTAAATTTCTTCAATCTAACCATCAAATCTGAGTTCACGTGGGCTAAATCGATGAATGTGAAGCTAAATTTCTTCAATCTAACCATCAAATCTGAGTTCACGTGGGCTAAATCGATGAATGTGAAGCTAAATTTCTTCAATCTAACCATCAAATCTGAGTTCACGTGGGCTAAATCGATGAATGTGAAGCTAAATTTCTTCAATCTAACCATCAAATCTGAGTTCACGTGGGCTAAATCGATGAATGTGAAGCTAAATTTCTTCAATCTAACCATCAAATCTGAGTTCACGTGGGCTAAATCGATGAATGTGAAGCTAAATTTCTTCAATCTAACCATCAAATCTGAGTTCACGTGGGCTAAATCGATGAATGTGAAGCTAAATTTCTTCAATCTAACCATCAAATCTGAGTTCACGTGGGCTAAATCGATGAATGTGAAGCTAAATTTCTTCAATCTAACCATCAAATCTGAGTTCACGTGGGCTAAATCGATGAATGTGAAGCTAAATTTCTTCAATCTAACCATCAAATCTGAGTTCACGTGGGCTAAATCGATGAATGTGAAGCTAAATTTCTTCAATCTAACCATCAAATCTGAGTTCACGTGGGCTAAATCGATGAATGTGAAGCTAAATTTCTTCAATCTAACCATCAAATCTGAGTTCACGTGGGCTAAATCGATGAATGTGAAGCTAAATTTCTTCAATCTAACCATCAAATCTGAGTTCACGTGGGCTAAATCGATGAATGTGAAGCTAAATTTCTTCAATCTAACCATCAAATCTGAGTTCACGTGGGCTAAATCGATGAATGTGAAGCTAAATTTCTTCAATCTAACCATCAAATCTGAGTTCACGTGGGCTAAATCGATGAATGTGAAGCTAAATTTCTTCAATCTAACCATCAAATCTGAGTTCACGTGGGCTAAATCGATGAATGTGAAGCTAAATTTCTTCAATCTAACCATCAAATCTGAGTTCACGTGGGCTAAATCGATGAATGTGAAGCTAAATTTCTTCAATCTAACCATCAAATCTGAGTTCACGTGGGCTAAATCGATGAATGTGAAGCTAAATTTCTTCAATCTAACCATCAAATCTGAGTTCACGTGGGCTAAATCGATGAATGTGAAGCTAAATTTCTTCAATCTAACCATCAAATCTGAGTTCACGTGGGCTAAATCGATGAATGTGAAGCTAAATTTCTTCAATCTAACCATCAAATCTGAGTTCACGTGGGCTAAATCGATGAATGTGAAGCTAAATTTCTTCAATCTAACCATCAAATCTGAGTTCACGTGGGCTAAATCGATGAATGTGAAGCTAAATTTCTTCAATCTAACCATCAAATCTGAGTTCACGTGGGCTAAATCGATGAATGTGAAGCTAAATTTCTTCAATCTAACCATCAAATCTGAGTTCACGTGGGCTAAATCGATGAATGTGAAGCTAAATTTCTTCAATCTAACCATCAAATCTGAGTTCACGTGGGCTAAATCGATGAATGTGAAGCTAAATTTCTTCAATCTAACCATCAAATCTGAGTTCACGTGGGCTAAATCGATGAATGTGAAGCTAAATTTCTTCAATCTAACCATCAAATCTGAGTTCACGTGGGCTAAATCGATGAATGTGAAGCTAAATTTCTTCAATCTAACCATCAAATCTGAGTTCACGTGGGCTAAATCGATGAATGTGAAGCTAAATTTCTTCAATCTAACCATCAAATCTGAGTTCACGTGGGCTAAATCGATGAATGTGAAGCTAAATTTCTTCAATCTAACCATCAAATCTGAGTTCACGTGGGCTAAATCGATGAATGTGAAGCTAAATTTCTTCAATCTAACCATCAAATCTGAGTTCACGTGGGCTAAATCGATGAATGTGAAGCTAAATTTCTTCAATCTAACCATCAAATCTGAGTTCACGTGGGCTAAATCGATGAATGTGAAGCTAAATTTCTTCAATCTAACCATCAAATCTGAGTTCACGTGGGCTAAATCGATGAATGTGAAGCTAAATTTCTTCAATCTAACCATCAAATCTGAGTTCACGTGGGCTAAATCGATGAATGTGAAGCTAAATTTCTTCAATCTAACCATCAAATCTGAGTTCACGTGGGCTAAATCGATGAATGTGAAGCTAAATTTCTTCAATCTAACCATCAAATCTGAGTTCACGTGGGCTAAATCGATGAATGTGAAGCTAAATTTCTTCAATCTAACCATCAAATCTGAGTTCACGTGGGCTAAATCGATGAATGTGAAGCTAAATTTCTTCAATCTAACCATCAAATCTGAGTTCACGTGGGCTAAATCGATGAATGTGAAGCTAAATTTCTTCAATCTAACCATCAAATCTGAGTTCACGTGGGCTAAATCGATGAATGTGAAGCTAAATTTCTTCAATCTAACCATCAAATCTGAGTTCACGTGGGCTAAATCGATGAATGTGAAGCTAAATTTCTTCAATCTAACCATCAAATCTGAGTTCACGTGGGCTAAATCGATGAATGTGAAGCTAAATTTCTTCAATCTAACCATCAAATCTGAGTTCACGTGGGCTAAATCGATGAATGTGAAGCTAAATTTCTTCAATCTAACCATCAAATCTGAGTTCACGTGGGCTAAATCGATGAATGTGAAGCTAAATTTCTTCAATCTAACCATCAAATCTGAGTTCACGTGGGCTAAATCGATGAATGTGAAGCTAAATTTCTTCAATCTAACCATCAAATCTGAGTTCACGTGGGCTAAATCGATGAATGTGAAGCTAAATTTCTTCAATCTAACCATCAAATCTGAGTTCACGTGGGCTAAATCGATGAATGTGAAGCTAAATTTCTTCAATCTAACCATCAAATCTGAGTTCACGTGGGCTAAATCGATGAATGTGAAGCTAAATTTCTTCAATCTAACCATCAAATCTGAGTTCACGTGGGCTAAATCGATGAATGTGAAGCTAAATTTCTTCAATCTAACCATCAAATCTGAGTTCACGTGGGCTAAATCGATGAATGTGAAGCTAAATTTCTTCAATCTAACCATCAAATCTGAGTTCACGTGGGCTAAATCGATGAATGTGAAGCTAAATTTCTTCAATCTAACCATCAAATCTGAGTTCACGTGGGCTAAATCGATGAATGTGAAGCTAAATTTCTTCAATCTAACCATCAAATCTGAGTTCACGTGGGCTAAATCGATGAATGTGAAGCTAAATTTCTTCAATCTAACCATCAAATCTGAGTTCACGTGGGCTAAATCGATGAATGTGAAGCTAAATTTCTTCAATCTAACCATCAAATCTGAGTTCACGTGGGCTAAATCGATGAATGTGAAGCTAAATTTCTTCAATCTAACCATCAAATCTGAGTTCACGTGGGCTAAATCGATGAATGTGAAGCTAAATTTCTTCAATCTAACCATCAAATCTGAGTTCACGTGGGCTAAATCGATGAATGTGAAGCTAAATTTCTTCAATCTAACCATCAAATCTGAGTTCACGTGGGCTAAATCGATGAATGTGAAGCTAAATTTCTTCAATCTAACCATCAAATCTGAGTTCACGTGGGCTAAATCGATGAATGTGAAGCTAAATTTCTTCAATCTAACCATCAAATCTGAGTTCACGTGGGCTAAATCGATGAATGTGAAGCTAAATTTCTTCAATCTAACCATCAAATCTGAGTTCACGTGGGCTAAATCGATGAATGTGAAGCTAAATTTCTTCAATCTAACCATCAAATCTGAGTTCACGTGGGCTAAATCGATGAATGTGAAGCTAAATTTCTTCAATCTAACCATCAAATCTGAGTTCACGTGGGCTAAATCGATGAATGTGAAGCTAAATTTCTTCAATCTAACCATCAAATCTGAGTTCACGTGGGCTAAATCGATGAATGTGAAGCTAAATTTCTTCAATCTAACCATCAAATCTGAGTTCACGTGGGCTAAATCGATGAATGTGAAGCTAAATTTCTTCAATCTAACCATCAAATCTGAGTTCACGTGGGCTAAATCGATGAATGTGAAGCTAAATTTCTTCAATCTAACCATCAAATCTGAGTTCACGTGGGCTAAATCGATGAATGTGAAGCTAAATTTCTTCAATCTAACCATCAAATCTGAGTTCACGTGGGCTAAATCGATGAATGTGAAGCTAAATTTCTTCAATCTAACCATCAAATCTGAGTTCACGTGGGCTAAATCGATGAATGTGAAGCTAAATTTCTTCAATCTAACCATCAAATCTGAGTTCACGTGGGCTAAATCGATGAATGTGAAGCTAAATTTCTTCAATCTAACCATCAAATCTGAGTTCACGTGGGCTAAATCGATGAATGTGAAGCTAAATTTCTTCAATCTAACCATCAAATCTGAGTTCACGTGGGCTAAATCGATGAATGTGAAGCTAAATTTCTTCAATCTAACCATCAAATCTGAGTTCACGTGGGCTAAATCGATGAATGTGAAGCTAAATTTCTTCAATCTAACCATCAAATCTGAGTTCACGTGGGCTAAATCGATGAATGTGAAGCTAAATTTCTTCAATCTAACCATCAAATCTGAGTTCACGTGGGCTAAATCGATGAATGTGAAGCTAAATTTCTTCAATCTAACCATCAAATCTGAGTTCACGTGGGCTAAATCGATGAATGTGAAGCTAAATTTCTTCAATCTAACCATCAAATCTGAGTTCACGTGGGCTAAATCGATGAATGTGAAGCTAAATTTCTTCAATCTAACCATCAAATCTGAGTTCACGTGGGCTAAATCGATGAATGTGAAGCTAAATTTCTTCAATCTAACCATCAAATCTGAGTTCACGTGGGCTAAATCGATGAATGTGAAGCTAAATTTCTTCAATCTAACCATCAAATCTGAGTTCACGTGGGCTAAATCGATGAATGTGAAGCTAAATTTCTTCAATCTAACCATCAAATCTGAGTTCACGTGGGCTAAATCGATGAATGTGAAGCTAAATTTCTTCAATCTAACCATCAAATCTGAGTTCACGTGGGCTAAATCGATGAATGTGAAGCTAAATTTCTTCAATCTAACCATCAAATCTGAGTTCACGTGGGCTAAATCGATGAATGTGAAGCTAAATTTCTTCAATCTAACCATCAAATCTGAGTTCACGTGGGCTAAATCGATGAATGTGAAGCTAAATTTCTTCAATCTAACCATCAAATCTGAGTTCACGTGGGCTAAATCGATGAATGTGAAGCTAAATTTCTTCAATCTAACCATCAAATCTGAGTTCACGTGGGCTAAATCGATGAATGTGAAGCTAAATTTCTTCAATCTAACCATCAAATCTGAGTTCACGTGGGCTAAATCGATGAATGTGAAGCTAAATTTCTTCAATCTAACCATCAAATCTGAGTTCACGTGGGCTAAATCGATGAATGTGAAGCTAAATTTCTTCAATCTAACCATCAAATCTGAGTTCACGTGGGCTAAATCGATGAATGTGAAGCTAAATTTCTTCAATCTAACCATCAAATCTGAGTTCACGTGGGCTAAATCGATGAATGTGAAGCTAAATTTCTTCAATCTAACCATCAAATCTGAGTTCACGTGGGCTAAATCGATGAATGTGAAGCTAAATTTCTTCAATCTAACCATCAAATCTGAGTTCACGTGGGCTAAATCGATGAATGTGAAGCTAAATTTCTTCAATCTAACCATCAAATCTGAGTTCACGTGGGCTAAATCGATGAATGTGAAGCTAAATTTCTTCAATCTAACCATCAAATCTGAGTTCACGTGGGCTAAATCGATGAATGTGAAGCTAAATTTCTTCAATCTAACCATCAAATCTGAGTTCACGTGGGCTAAATCGATGAATGTGAAGCTAAATTTCTTCAATCTAACCATCAAATCTGAGTTCACGTGGGCTAAATCGATGAATGTGAAGCTAAATTTCTTCAATCTAACCATCAAATCTGAGTTCACGTGGGCTAAATCGATGAATGTGAAGCTAAATTTCTTCAATCTAACCATCAAATCTGAGTTCACGTGGGCTAAATCGATGAATGTGAAGCTAAATTTCTTCAATCTAACCATCAAATCTGAGTTCACGTGGGCTAAATCGATGAATGTGAAGCTAAATTTCTTCAATCTAACCATCAAATCTGAGTTCACGTGGGCTAAATCGATGAATGTGAAGCTAAATTTCTTCAATCTAACCATCAAATCTGAGTTCACGTGGGCTAAATCGATGAATGTGAAGCTAAATTTCTTCAATCTAACCATCAAATCTGAGTTCACGTGGGCTAAATCGATGAATGTGAAGCTAAATTTCTTCAATCTAACCATCAAATCTGAGTTCACGTGGGCTAAATCGATGAATGTGAAGCTAAATTTCTTCAATCTAACCATCAAATCTGAGTTCACGTGGGCTAAATCGATGAATGTGAAGCTAAATTTCTTCAATCTAACCATCAAATCTGAGTTCACGTGGGCTAAATCGATGAATGTGAAGCTAAATTTCTTCAATCTAACCATCAAATCTGAGTTCACGTGGGCTAAATCGATGAATGTGAAGCTAAATTTCTTCAATCTAACCATCAAATCTGAGTTCACGTGGGCTAAATCGATGAATGTGAAGCTAAATTTCTTCAATCTAACCATCAAATCTGAGTTCACGTGGGCTAAATCGATGAATGTGAAGCTAAATTTCTTCAATCTAACCATCAAATCTGAGTTCACGTGGGCTAAATCGATGAATGTGAAGCTAAATTTCTTCAATCTAACCATCAAATCTGAGTTCACGTGGGCTAAATCGATGAATGTGAAGCTAAATTTCTTCAATCTAACCATCAAATCTGAGTTCACGTGGGCTAAATCGATGAATGTGAAGCTAAATTTCTTCAATCTAACCATCAAATCTGAGTTCACGTGGGCTAAATCGATGAATGTGAAGCTAAATTTCTTCAATCTAACCATCAAATCTGAGTTCACGTGGGCTAAATCGATGAATGTGAAGCTAAATTTCTTCAATCTAACCATCAAATCTGAGTTCACGTGGGCTAAATCGATGAATGTGAAGCTAAATTTCTTCAATCTAACCATCAAATCTGAGTTCACGTGGGCTAAATCGATGAATGTGAAGCTAAATTTCTTCAATCTAACCATCAAATCTGAGTTCACGTGGGCTAAATCGATGAATGTGAAGCTAAATTTCTTCAATCTAACCATCAAATCTGAGTTCACGTGGGCTAAATCGATGAATGTGAAGCTAAATTTCTTCAATCTAACCATCAAATCTGAGTTCACGTGGGCTAAATCGATGAATGTGAAGCTAAATTTCTTCAATCTAACCATCAAATCTGAGTTCACGTGGGCTAAATCGATGAATGTGAAGCTAAATTTCTTCAATCTAACCATCAAATCTGAGTTCACGTGGGCTAAATCGATGAATGTGAAGCTAAATTTCTTCAATCTAACCATCAAATCTGAGTTCACGTGGGCTAAATCGATGAATGTGAAGCTAAATTTCTTCAATCTAACCATCAAATCTGAGTTCACGTGGGCTAAATCGATGAATGTGAAGCTAAATTTCTTCAATCTAACCATCAAATCTGAGTTCACGTGGGCTAAATCGATGAATGTGAAGCTAAATTTCTTCAATCTAACCATCAAATCTGAGTTCACGTGGGCTAAATCGATGAATGTGAAGCTAAATTTCTTCAATCTAACCATCAAATCTGAGTTCACGTGGGCTAAATCGATGAATGTGAAGCTAAATTTCTTCAATCTAACCATCAAATCTGAGTTCACGTGGGCTAAATCGATGAATGTGAAGCTAAATTTCTTCAATCTAACCATCAAATCTGAGTTCACGTGGGCTAAATCGATGAATGTGAAGCTAAATTTCTTCAATCTAACCATCAAATCTGAGTTCACGTGGGCTAAATCGATGAATGTGAAGCTAAATTTCTTCAATCTAACCATCAAATCTGAGTTCACGTGGGCTAAATCGATGAATGTGAAGCTAAATTTCTTCAATCTAACCATCAAATCTGAGTTCACGTGGGCTAAATCGATGAATGTGAAGCTAAATTTCTTCAATCTAACCATCAAATCTGAGTTCACGTGGGCTAAATCGATGAATGTGAAGCTAAATTTCTTCAATCTAACCATCAAATCTGAGTTCACGTGGGCTAAATCGATGAATGTGAAGCTAAATTTCTTCAATCTAACCATCAAATCTGAGTTCACGTGGGCTAAATCGATGAATGTGAAGCTAAATTTCTTCAATCTAACCATCAAATCTGAGTTCACGTGGGCTAAATCGATGAATGTGAAGCTAAATTTCTTCAATCTAACCATCAAATCTGAGTTCACGTGGGCTAAATCGATGAATGTGAAGCTAAATTTCTTCAATCTAACCATCAAATCTGAGTTCACGTGGGCTAAATCGATGAATGTGAAGCTAAATTTCTTCAATCTAACCATCAAATCTGAGTTCACGTGGGCTAAATCGATGAATGTGAAGCTAAATTTCTTCAATCTAACCATCAAATCTGAGTTCACGTGGGCTAAATCGATGAATGTGAAGCTAAATTTCTTCAATCTAACCATCAAATCTGAGTTCACGTGGGCTAAATCGATGAATGTGAAGCTAAATTTCTTCAATCTAACCATCAAATCTGAGTTCACGTGGGCTAAATCGATGAATGTGAAGCTAAATTTCTTCAATCTAACCATCAAATCTGAGTTCACGTGGGCTAAATCGATGAATGTGAAGCTAAATTTCTTCAATCTAACCATCAAATCTGAGTTCACGTGGGCTAAATCGATGAATGTGAAGCTAAATTTCTTCAATCTAACCATCAAATCTGAGTTCACGTGGGCTAAATCGATGAATGTGAAGCTAAATTTCTTCAATCTAACCATCAAATCTGAGTTCACGTGGGCTAAATCGATGAATGTGAAGCTAAATTTCTTCAATCTAACCATCAAATCTGAGTTCACGTGGGCTAAATCGATGAATGTGAAGCTAAATTTCTTCAATCTAACCATCAAATCTGAGTTCACGTGGGCTAAATCGATGAATGTGAAGCTAAATTTCTTCAATCTAACCATCAAATCTGAGTTCACGTGGGCTAAATCGATGAATGTGAAGCTAAATTTCTTCAATCTAACCATCAAATCTGAGTTCACGTGGGCTAAATCGATGAATGTGAAGCTAAATTTCTTCAATCTAACCATCAAATCTGAGTTCACGTGGGCTAAATCGATGAATGTGAAGCTAAATTTCTTCAATCTAACCATCAAATCTGAGTTCACGTGGGCTAAATCGATGAATGTGAAGCTAAATTTCTTCAATCTAACCATCAAATCTGAGTTCACGTGGGCTAAATCGATGAATGTGAAGCTAAATTTCTTCAATCTAACCATCAAATCTGAGTTCACGTGGGCTAAATCGATGAATGTGAAGCTAAATTTCTTCAATCTAACCATCAAATCTGAGTTCACGTGGGCTAAATCGATGAATGTGAAGCTAAATTTCTTCAATCTAACCATCAAATCTGAGTTCACGTGGGCTAAATCGATGAATGTGAAGCTAAATTTCTTCAATCTAACCATCAAATCTGAGTTCACGTGGGCTAAATCGATGAATGTGAAGCTAAATTTCTTCAATCTAACCATCAAATCTGAGTTCACGTGGGCTAAATCGATGAATGTGAAGCTAAATTTCTTCAATCTAACCATCAAATCTGAGTTCACGTGGGCTAAATCGATGAATGTGAAGCTAAATTTCTTCAATCTAACCATCAAATCTGAGTTCACGTGGGCTAAATCGATGAATGTGAAGCTAAATTTCTTCAATCTAACCATCAAATCTGAGTTCACGTGGGCTAAATCGATGAATGTGAAGCTAAATTTCTTCAATCTAACCATCAAATCTGAGTTCACGTGGGCTAAATCGATGAATGTGAAGCTAAATTTCTTCAATCTAACCATCAAATCTGAGTTCACGTGGGCTAAATCGATGAATGTGAAGCTAAATTTCTTCAATCTAACCATCAAATCTGAGTTCACGTGGGCTAAATCGATGAATGTGAAGCTAAATTTCTTCAATCTAACCATCAAATCTGAGTTCACGTGGGCTAAATCGATGAATGTGAAGCTAAATTTCTTCAATCTAACCATCAAATCTGAGTTCACGTGGGCTAAATCGATGAATGTGAAGCTAAATTTCTTCAATCTAACCATCAAATCTGAGTTCACGTGGGCTAAATCGATGAATGTGAAGCTAAATTTCTTCAATCTAACCATCAAATCTGAGTTCACGTGGGCTAAATCGATGAATGTGAAGCTAAATTTCTTCAATCTAACCATCAAATCTGAGTTCACGTGGGCTAAATCGATGAATGTGAAGCTAAATTTCTTCAATCTAACCATCAAATCTGAGTTCACGTGGGCTAAATCGATGAATGTGAAGCTAAATTTCTTCAATCTAACCATCAAATCTGAGTTCACGTGGGCTAAATCGATGAATGTGAAGCTAAATTTCTTCAATCTAACCATCAAATCTGAGTTCACGTGGGCTAAATCGATGAATGTGAAGCTAAATTTCTTCAATCTAACCATCAAATCTGAGTTCACGTGGGCTAAATCGATGAATGTGAAGCTAAATTTCTTCAATCTAACCATCAAATCTGAGTTCACGTGGGCTAAATCGATGAATGTGAAGCTAAATTTCTTCAATCTAACCATCAAATCTGAGTTCACGTGGGCTAAATCGATGAATGTGAAGCTAAATTTCTTCAATCTAACCATCAAATCTGAGTTCACGTGGGCTAAATCGATGAATGTGAAGCTAAATTTCTTCAATCTAACCATCAAATCTGAGTTCACGTGGGCTAAATCGATGAATGTGAAGCTAAATTTCTTCAATCTAACCATCAAATCTGAGTTCACGTGGGCTAAATCGATGAATGTGAAGCTAAATTTCTTCAATCTAACCATCAAATCTGAGTTCACGTGGGCTAAATCGATGAATGTGAAGCTAAATTTCTTCAATCTAACCATCAAATCTGAGTTCACGTGGGCTAAATCGATGAATGTGAAGCTAAATTTCTTCAATCTAACCATCAAATCTGAGTTCACGTGGGCTAAATCGATGAATGTGAAGCTAAATTTCTTCAATCTAACCATCAAATCTGAGTTCACGTGGGCTAAATCGATGAATGTGAAGCTAAATTTCTTCAATCTAACCATCAAATCTGAGTTCACGTGGGCTAAATCGATGAATGTGAAGCTAAATTTCTTCAATCTAACCATCAAATCTGAGTTCACGTGGGCTAAATCGATGAATGTGAAGCTAAATTTCTTCAATCTAACCATCAAATCTGAGTTCACGTGGGCTAAATCGATGAATGTGAAGCTAAATTTCTTCAATCTAACCATCAAATCTGAGTTCACGTGGGCTAAATCGATGAATGTGAAGCTAAATTTCTTCAATCTAACCATCAAATCTGAGTTCACGTGGGCTAAATCGATGAATGTGAAGCTAAATTTCTTCAATCTAACCATCAAATCTGAGTTCACGTGGGCTAAATCGATGAATGTGAAGCTAAATTTCTTCAATCTAACCATCAAATCTGAGTTCACGTGGGCTAAATCGATGAATGTGAAGCTAAATTTCTTCAATCTAACCATCAAATCTGAGTTCACGTGGGCTAAATCGATGAATGTGAAGCTAAATTTCTTCAATCTAACCATCAAATCTGAGTTCACGTGGGCTAAATCGATGAATGTGAAGCTAAATTTCTTCAATCTAACCATCAAATCTGAGTTCACGTGGGCTAAATCGATGAATGTGAAGCTAAATTTCTTCAATCTAACCATCAAATCTGAGTTCACGTGGGCTAAATCGATGAATGTGAAGCTAAATTTCTTCAATCTAACCATCAAATCTGAGTTCACGTGGGCTAAATCGATGAATGTGAAGCTAAATTTCTTCAATCTAACCATCAAATCTGAGTTCACGTGGGCTAAATCGATGAATGTGAAGCTAAATTTCTTCAATCTAACCATCAAATCTGAGTTCACGTGGGCTAAATCGATGAATGTGAAGCTAAATTTCTTCAATCTAACCATCAAATCTGAGTTCACGTGGGCTAAATCGATGAATGTGAAGCTAAATTTCTTCAATCTAACCATCAAATCTGAGTTCACGTGGGCTAAATCGATGAATGTGAAGCTAAATTTCTTCAATCTAACCATCAAATCTGAGTTCACGTGGGCTAAATCGATGAATGTGAAGCTAAATTTCTTCAATCTAACCATCAAATCTGAGTTCACGTGGGCTAAATCGATGAATGTGAAGCTAAATTTCTTCAATCTAACCATCAAATCTGAGTTCACGTGGGCTAAATCGATGAATGTGAAGCTAAATTTCTTCAATCTAACCATCAAATCTGAGTTCACGTGGGCTAAATCGATGAATGTGAAGCTAAATTTCTTCAATCTAACCATCAAATCTGAGTTCACGTGGGCTAAATCGATGAATGTGAAGCTAAATTTCTTCAATCTAACCATCAAATCTGAGTTCACGTGGGCTAAATCGATGAATGTGAAGCTAAATTTCTTCAATCTAACCATCAAATCTGAGTTCACGTGGGCTAAATCGATGAATGTGAAGCTAAATTTCTTCAATCTAACCATCAAATCTGAGTTCACGTGGGCTAAATCGATGAATGTGAAGCTAAATTTCTTCAATCTAACCATCAAATCTGAGTTCACGTGGGCTAAATCGATGAATGTGAAGCTAAATTTCTTCAATCTAACCATCAAATCTGAGTTCACGTGGGCTAAATCGATGAATGTGAAGCTAAATTTCTTCAATCTAACCATCAAATCTGAGTTCACGTGGGCTAAATCGATGAATGTGAAGCTAAATTTCTTCAATCTAACCATCAAATCTGAGTTCACGTGGGCTAAATCGATGAATGTGAAGCTAAATTTCTTCAATCTAACCATCAAATCTGAGTTCACGTGGGCTAAATCGATGAATGTGAAGCTAAATTTCTTCAATCTAACCATCAAATCTGAGTTCACGTGGGCTAAATCGATGAATGTGAAGCTAAATTTCTTCAATCTAACCATCAAATCTGAGTTCACGTGGGCTAAATCGATGAATGTGAAGCTAAATTTCTTCAATCTAACCATCAAATCTGAGTTCACGTGGGCTAAATCGATGAATGTGAAGCTAAATTTCTTCAATCTAACCATCAAATCTGAGTTCACGTGGGCTAAATCGATGAATGTGAAGCTAAATTTCTTCAATCTAACCATCAAATCTGAGTTCACGTGGGCTAAATCGATGAATGTGAAGCTAAATTTCTTCAATCTAACCATCAAATCTGAGTTCACGTGGGCTAAATCGATGAATGTGAAGCTAAATTTCTTCAATCTAACCATCAAATCTGAGTTCACGTGGGCTAAATCGATGAATGTGAAGCTAAATTTCTTCAATCTAACCATCAAATCTGAGTTCACGTGGGCTAAATCGATGAATGTGAAGCTAAATTTCTTCAATCTAACCATCAAATCTGAGTTCACGTGGGCTAAATCGATGAATGTGAAGCTAAATTTCTTCAATCTAACCATCAAATCTGAGTTCACGTGGGCTAAATCGATGAATGTGAAGCTAAATTTCTTCAATCTAACCATCAAATCTGAGTTCACGTGGGCTAAATCGATGAATGTGAAGCTAAATTTCTTCAATCTAACCATCAAATCTGAGTTCACGTGGGCTAAATCGATGAATGTGAAGCTAAATTTCTTCAATCTAACCATCAAATCTGAGTTCACGTGGGCTAAATCGATGAATGTGAAGCTAAATTTCTTCAATCTAACCATCAAATCTGAGTTCACGTGGGCTAAATCGATGAATGTGAAGCTAAATTTCTTCAATCTAACCATCAAATCTGAGTTCACGTGGGCTAAATCGATGAATGTGAAGCTAAATTTCTTCAATCTAACCATCAAATCTGAGTTCACGTGGGCTAAATCGATGAATGTGAAGCTAAATTTCTTCAATCTAACCATCAAATCTGAGTTCACGTGGGCTAAATCGATGAATGTGAAGCTAAATTTCTTCAATCTAACCATCAAATCTGAGTTCACGTGGGCTAAATCGATGAATGTGAAGCTAAATTTCTTCAATCTAACCATCAAATCTGAGTTCACGTGGGCTAAATCGATGAATGTGAAGCTAAATTTCTTCAATCTAACCATCAAATCTGAGTTCACGTGGGCTAAATCGATGAATGTGAAGCTAAATTTCTTCAATCTAACCATCAAATCTGAGTTCACGTGGGCTAAATCGATGAATGTGAAGCTAAATTTCTTCAATCTAACCATCAAATCTGAGTTCACGTGGGCTAAATCGATGAATGTGAAGCTAAATTTCTTCAATCTAACCATCAAATCTGAGTTCACGTGGGCTAAATCGATGAATGTGAAGCTAAATTTCTTCAATCTAACCATCAAATCTGAGTTCACGTGGGCTAAATCGATGAATGTGAAGCTAAATTTCTTCAATCTAACCATCAAATCTGAGTTCACGTGGGCTAAATCGATGAATGTGAAGCTAAATTTCTTCAATCTAACCATCAAATCTGAGTTCACGTGGGCTAAATCGATGAATGTGAAGCTAAATTTCTTCAATCTAACCATCAAATCTGAGTTCACGTGGGCTAAATCGATGAATGTGAAGCTAAATTTCTTCAATCTAACCATCAAATCTGAGTTCACGTGGGCTAAATCGATGAATGTGAAGCTAAATTTCTTCAATCTAACCATCAAATCTGAGTTCACGTGGGCTAAATCGATGAATGTGAAGCTAAATTTCTTCAATCTAACCATCAAATCTGAGTTCACGTGGGCTAAATCGATGAATGTGAAGCTAAATTTCTTCAATCTAACCATCAAATCTGAGTTCACGTGGGCTAAATCGATGAATGTGAAGCTAAATTTCTTCAATCTAACCATCAAATCTGAGTTCACGTGGGCTAAATCGATGAATGTGAAGCTAAATTTCTTCAATCTAACCATCAAATCTGAGTTCACGTGGGCTAAATCGATGAATGTGAAGCTAAATTTCTTCAATCTAACCATCAAATCTGAGTTCACGTGGGCTAAATCGATGAATGTGAAGCTAAATTTCTTCAATCTAACCATCAAATCTGAGTTCACGTGGGCTAAATCGATGAATGTGAAGCTAAATTTCTTCAATCTAACCATCAAATCTGAGTTCACGTGGGCTAAATCGATGAATGTGAAGCTAAATTTCTTCAATCTAACCATCAAATCTGAGTTCACGTGGGCTAAATCGATGAATGTGAAGCTAAATTTCTTCAATCTAACCATCAAATCTGAGTTCACGTGGGCTAAATCGATGAATGTGAAGCTAAATTTCTTCAATCTAACCATCAAATCTGAGTTCACGTGGGCTAAATCGATGAATGTGAAGCTAAATTTCTTCAATCTAACCATCAAATCTGAGTTCACGTGGGCTAAATCGACGAATGTGAAGCTAAATTTCTTCAATCTAACCATCAAATCTGAGTTCACGTGGGCTAAATCGACGAATGTGAAGCTAAATTTCTTCAATCTAACCATCAAATCTGAGTTCACGTGGGCTAAATCGATGAATGTGAAGCTACGTGGCACGCTTGCCTCTATCTCCAGTGCCGTGTGTACTGCGTCTTATGACCCAGATCTTCGTCAGGCCCACTGGCCAGGCTGCCTTCCATCACGTCACACCCTGCCACGTGGCTGCCACGTGTTTGCTCGTGTTGCTGGTGGCCTTGTTGCGTCTATTTTCCTTTTTCTTTTTCGTTTTTTTGCCTTCTCTCTTTTGCCTTTCTGTTTATTTGCTTGCGTATGCTTTTGCGCGCGCTTTTGCACACGATTTCTCGTGTGCACGTGCTGCTGCACGTGCTTTTGCGTTCGCACCTGCTTTTTGCGCGTGCAGCCGTGCACGTGCCAGTGTGTATGCAGGTGTTTGCGGTTGCATTTTCGTGTGCAGACACGTGTAGATTAGCTCACTTTTTTTTTATTTTTAATTTTTTTTTATCTATGTAATTTTTTTCATCTATAGGCGGCATTTCACGTTGCTTTGATGCCGTCAGCCACGTGCTCCGCGCGGTCAAAGCGCATGCATGACCTTAAGCAGCGGAGTCGCCTAGCTAAGGGCGGGAAGAGGCTAATTCGTTTCGGGACGCACGGACGCACGCTGTGGTACGGTTCCGCAAAGGGGGATGCTAGTCTCGTTTTGTTGCCCTTTTCTTCCAGCGCTGGTGTCGAGTGTGCTTGTGCAGCAGGGCGGGTGTGGCGCTTGCCTCACTGCGTACGCTGCTTCTGTGGCAGCGCCTACTGCAGTGGTGTAGCAGCAGGGGCTGTGCTGGTGGAAGTATCGATCGTGGCACGTGGCACCGGTGCATTGTTCGGTGATTGGGTTACGGCGTACGGGCGGTCGTTCGTGCTGACCTATGTGTCGGTCGGGAGGGGGGATGCGGGCATGCAAGCGGGCACACAGGTGGAGTGGGGGGAGAGGGAGCTTGGTAATGGCGCGCTCCAGTCCGGTCCAGGCTTTCCCTTCCACTGCCGCCGCCGGTGTTTATCCGTTCTTCTCTTCCTTTGTTGCCATAGGGATAAGCAAGGGTGGTCAGTTGACTGTGTCTGGGTCTGTCGACTGGTGGGAAGGTCTACTCCTCGTATGGTTGGCCAGCGGTGCGGCGCACGCATGAGCAGCAGCCGCAGGTTGTGTTGTGCTGCCTGTGGCGCTGATGAGGAAGGTGCTGTGCTGCGGGCTGACATACAGGTGGGGCGGTCTCCGTGGAAGGTTTAATAGACTGGCTTGTCTTGCGTGGAATGGCGGGTGGGTTGGTTGGTTGGTTGATCAGCTCAGCGAGCAACAGATGACGACTTACCCGTGTGTGCATGCGGACAATCGCAGGGTTGTGCACTGCGCTGCAGCGGCAGCAGCAGCAGCATTGCAAGTACCTGGCAGGTGGGAGGAAGACAAACTGGCGACAGTCTGTCTATCTGGGGTGAGTGGTGTACATGCGTGTGTCGGTGCTGCGCTCGTAATCCTGTCTGGCTGGCAGGATGCAGCGCAAGTGGGTGCGCGTTGAGCTAGTGAATGGGAGTGGGTTTGTGCGGTGGGCTGGCTGGGTACGTGGGCAGTTGGTGATTGGGTGGATGGGTGTGAAGAGTGCTTCTTTCTTCTCTTACTGGCCACTGCCCTGTCTGGTCCTTGCACAGCATTCACTTGTTTGCGCGTGCATTCGCATACATGTGTAGTGCAGTCCCGTCCGTCTGGGTGGGTTGTGGTGAACTACCTGGTTGATCCTGCCAGTAGTCATATGCTTGTCTCAAAGATTAAGCCATGCATGTCTCAGTTCAGGCCCTAGTACGGTGAAACCGCGAATGGCTCATTAAATCAGCTATGGTTTATTGGATCGTACCCGTTAAGTGGATAACTGTAATAACTCTAGAGCTAATACATGCCTCGATGCCCTGACTCTGTCGGCCTGCTGCTGCTTGCCTGTGTGTAGGTGGCGGCAGGCAGGCAGGGCGTGGGTGCACTTATTAGATCAGAAGCCAACCAACTGCTCGAGCGTTGCGTGTGCAGTCCGCTGCTGTAGGCGTGCGTGCGGGCGTTGAGAGGGAACCGCATCTGGTGACTCTGGATAATTGTTACAGATCGCAGTCGGCCTTGAGTCGGCGACGGGTCCTTCAAATGTCTGCCCTATCAACTGTCGATGGTAGGTGACCTGCCTACCATGGTGATAACGGGTAACGGGGAATCAGGGTTCGATTCCGGAGAGGGAGCCTGAGAAACGGCTACCACTTCCAAGGGAGGCAGCAGGCGCGCAAATTACCCACTCCCGGCACGGGGAGGTGGTGACGAAAAATACCGATGCGGGACTCCCTCAAGAGGCTCCGTAATCGGAATGAGTGGACTCTAAATCCTTTCACGAGGATCAATTGGAGGGCAAGTCTGGTGCCAGCAGCCGCGGTAACTCCAGCTCCAATAGCGTATATTAAAGTTGCTGCAGTTAAAAAGCTCGTAGTTGGATCTCGGTAGCATTGTTGCCTGCTGGTGACTGAGCGGCCGGTGTGTGGCCAACGGTGCGCGGTCGCGTCGGCACACGGTCTGCGTGTGGGCGTGTGGTGAGCGCGGTTCGGTTGGTAGGTTGGCAGGCGAGCTGGCTGGTCGTTGTCGCCGCAACTGCTGGCTGGCTGGCTGGCTGGCTGGCTGACTGGCTAGGCGGTGGGTTGGCGGGACGGCTGGGTGGTTTGCTTGCTGGCTGGGCTGGCTGGTGCGATGCTGCACTACTACTGCTTGCGTGCAGTGAGCGTGTGTTGGCAGGGATTGTGTTGCCGTGGCCATGAAGAAGCACTGTCGTGTCAAGCTGGCAAGGCGATGGTGTCACCTTTGAGCCATGTCTGTGGTGTAACAGCTACAGGTGTGGACGGGTGTTGGGCAGCGCTCTGCACACGTTGTGGAGTCTGTCGGCTCGTCTGCATGCCTTTGGATGCCCTTAAAAAGGTGTCTGCGGGCGGATGGCACGTTTACTTTGAACAAATTTGAGTGCTCAAATCAGGCCGATGTTGCCTGAAAAGTTTTGCATGGAATAATGGAATAGGACTTCGGTTCTATTTCGTTGGTTTTCGGATCCGAAGTAATGATCAAAAGAGACAGGCGGGGACGTTTGTATGGCTGCGCTAGAGGTGAAATTCATGGACCGTAGCCAGACAGACTAAAGCGAAAGCATTCGTCAAGCATGTTTTCATTGGCCATGAGCGAAAGTCAGAGGCTCGAAGACGATCAGATACCGTCCTAGTTCTGACCATAAACGATGCCAACTGACGATCCGTGGTGGTAGTAGTGTTACCTTCCCCACGGGCAGTCCCCGGGAAACCTTTAAGTGTTTGGGTTCCGGGGGAAGTATGGTTGCAAAGCTGAAACTTAAAGGAATTGACGGAAGGGCACCACCAGGAGTGGAGCCTGCGGCTTAATTTGACTCAACACGGGAAAACTCACCCGGGCCGGACACTGTGAGGATTGACAGATTGAGAGCTCTTTCTTGATTTGGTGGTTGGTGGTGCATGGCCGTTCTTAGTTGGTGGAGCGATTTGTCTGGTTAATTCCGATAACGAACGAGACTCCAACCTGCTAATTAGTGCGTTTGTCCACTGCGCCTGCGTAGGTGACGCTGGATGACACCACCTGTCACGAGGACGTGGCAGCGGCTCTTCTCTCCCCTTCTCCGCTCGAATGCCCTCCAGCGCCTCCTCCTCCTCCTCCTCCTCTCCTCCCCCTTCTTCAGCGCCTCATCTGGCCGGCTGGCTGGCTGGCCGGGTGAGGCGGTGGTGGCGGTGGCGGTGGTGAGGGCGATGGGGTGGGGATGGTGCGGGTGGGCGAGTGGATTGTGGTGGAGGCGTGGGGTTGGGTGCGGCGCTCGTGGCCGGTTAGTCTGGCGTTGGCCTCCGGGTGTGGCGCGAATGCCTACTTCTTAGAGGGACAAGCGGGAGAAGCCGCACGAAATAGAGCAATAACAGGTCTGTGATGCCCTTAGATGTCCGGGGCCGCACGCGCGCTACAATGACGGTGTCAGCGAGTCAGGCCTTCTGGCCCGAAAGGGTTGGGCAAACTGGTCAATCACCGTCGTGACAGGGATCGGGGCTTGGAATTGTTCCCCGTGAACGAGGAATTCCTAGTAAGTGCAAGTCATAAGCTTGCGCTGATTACGTCCCTGCCCTTTGTACACACCGCCCGTCGCTACTACCGATTGAATGGTTTAGTAAGGTCCTCGGATTGGCGTCATTGCGACGGTGGCCGAGAGGTCACAGCCCGAGGGGCGCTGAGAAGACGACCGAACTTGATCATTTAGAGGAAGTAAAAGTCGTAACAAGGTTTCCGTAGGTGAACCTGCGGAAGGATCATTGCACGTTCCTGCATTGTTGTTGTGTTAGCAGCGGCGGCTGTGATGGTGGCGCTGCTGCTGTTGCTGTCCTGCCAGTGCTGCTGTTGAGTGGTGGTGAATCTGGGTGGGGTTGGTGGTACTGTGCTGCGGTGGCGGCAGTATTGTCAACTTCTATTGCGTCTTCTTTTTTTCTTACGCTGCGATGGGGTGCCTAGTCTGTCTCAAGCTCGTGCGGGTATGCCCGTCTCGTCGCTGCCTCAGTGTGTGTGTGTGTGTGTGTGTGTGTGTGCATGGGTGCGGGTGGCGGCGTGCTGAGACTGGTCCATACCGGGGCGGCAGAGGAGTGTACGCGCGAGCCGGGTGTGTGTGCGTGTGTAGGTGCGCGTGTGCGCAAGGCATAAGACGTCTGATGTGTGGTGCTTGCGGCGCTGCTAAGGTCGCAGGCACGTACGTGCATCTACGCCCCATCATGTGTCGTCTTTGTGTTACATGTGGCGGTGTTGCTGCCGTCGCTGGTGCTGCGGTGGCGGCGCAGAGCGCGGCTGTGTCACCGTTGGTCGGTCGGTCGGTCGGTCGGTCGGTCGTCGATCGATCGATCGACGTGGCACGGCAAGGGGAGGAGTAACCAAGTAACTGTGTGCGGTGGATCACTCGGCTCGTGCGTCGATGAAGAGTGCAGCTAACTGTGTGAATTAGTGCGAATCGCAGACTGCTTTGAGCATCGACATCTTGAACGCATATTGCGGCCATAGGCTTGCCTGTGGCCACGTCTGCCCGAGCGTCGGCTTATAAACTATCGCTGTGCGTAATAGGCAGTGGCTTGGGAGATCGCTGTTCCGCTGGTGGTGGTGCAGCTTCTCTCTAACGTAAGGTGCAGCGCGTGTCATGTGTTGCGCGCGGTGGGGCTGTTGGCGCGTTTGCTGTGCTGTGCTGTGCTGTGCTGTGCTGTGCTGTGCTGTGCTGTGCTGTGCTGTGCTGTGCTCCGCCTAGGTTCCCTCGTTTGCGTCCTTACCGCTTCGGGTTGCAAGTTGGTGCGCTGTTGTTGGCGGTGGCGGTGGCGCTGGCGGTGGTGGTGGCAGAGCCATTGGTAGGTAGTGAGTGAGTCAGGCAGCCGGCCAGCTGGCCGCAGTTCACAAGGCGTGGCCCAGTGTGCGTGTAATTTGGGCGCGTTGCGCACGCGAGGTGGACTGTGATGATTTAGTGCAGTGCGGCGCTGCGGTATTGCAGTACTGCCGGATGGGTTGTGCCTGTCTGTCGGTCTGTGTGTGTGTGTGTCCGTGTCTGTCTGACCTCGGATCAGTCGTGAGTACCCGCTGAACTTAAGCATATCAATAAGCGGAGGAGAAGAAACTAACGAGGATTCCCTCAGTAACGGCGAGTGAAGAGGGAGGAGCCCAGCGCCGAAGCCTGCGGCAGGTTTGCTGTTAGGCGATGTGGTGTGTGGGTCGATTGGCGGGACCACCGCTCCGCTCGAAGTCCAGCATTGAGTATGGCAATGAGTGGATATGGCCCATAGAGGGTGAGAGGCCCGTAGCAGAAGCGAGAGTGGAGGCTCAGGCAAGTGAGGTGGTTCACCAGGTCGGCCTCAGAGTCGGGTTGTTTGAGATTGCAGCCCCAAGTGGGTGGTAAACTCCATCCAAGGCTAAATACGGGCACGAGTCCGATAGCGAACAAGTACCGTGAGGGAAAGTTGAAAAGTACTCTGAAGAGAGAGTAAAGAGTGCGTGAAACCGCATGCAGGTAAACGAGTGGCGTCAAGCTGCTAGCCTGGAGGATTCAGCCGGCTGGAGTGGCTGCATGCGTGCGTGCGTGCGTGGCGGTCCGCCTCTTGCAGTGGGGCGGTGCAAGACTGCGGTGAATGCGGCGGTCGGTGCGGTGCGTGCCGGGTGGGTGCCGGAGCATGCCGCTGGTTTGTGTGTGGGCCTTTCAGCCGGTGCATTTTCTCTGTGGCGAACACCACGACCGGTGGAATTGCCAGTCTGTTGTGGTCGAGTCGTGTCCTCCTGGTTGTTGCCCTACTGCACTCTTCCGCTCTTCGTGCTCTACTTCTACTCCTTGCTAGCCATCGTCGTCGCCGTCGTCGTGATGGCGATGGTGGTGGTGGTGGTGGCGGCGGCG
>CM010312.1:209099-211599 GCA_001923025.3 Taenia multiceps | reverse complement strand
ATTCACCAATT
Source organism: Taenia multiceps (assembly GCA_001923025.3). Lineage (NCBI taxonomy): Eukaryota > Metazoa > Platyhelminthes > Cestoda > Cyclophyllidea > Taeniidae > Taenia > Taenia multiceps. The sequence continues at coordinate 211,588 of CM010312.1, read as the reverse complement.
TCTAGAAAACAACTCGTGTTTACTGCTTACGCTACAAATGCCCTACTGGTTTTGAATTTTATTCTGCGACAATACTTTTTTTCGAATTGTAGACCTTTAACTCGAGACCCAGCTAACTCTCATTTTGCATTTCCACAGTTTGCTTTTTATTAACTGCATTTGCCTTGCTATGGCGTCCCGTCGGTGCGACATTTGGACATTCTCAAGGTCGTCCCCGTCCTCGCCTTTCGGAGCAGAAGTTCTTCATCATAAGGTAGCAAAAAGACAGTGCAAACTGATTTTTAATAATTTAAACGAGTAAGTATCATTTGGCCTTCAGAGTAATGGCACTACACAGTCTCTATCCACGCGTTTACAGCGTATGCAAAGTGCAACGTTATGCATTCATTTTAAAGTGAATTTGCCCAAACCAACCATTATTATGTCTCAAAAGCAAGTTTTTCTTATCAGAACCGTCAATGTCCTTCAACAACGCAAATGTGTAGAACTTGAAATGTAGCTATTAATTTTATAGCTGGTGCCTACCTCACTTCACTTTCGACTTGGCAAGCACTCTACTACGCAAGTCCAGCCTCATGGAAGGGTATCCCAAGTTATCTCTGATTTAAAAATCCTCTTATCTATTATCCAAATCGAAATGTGCGTCAAGCAATTTCATCTATGCTTAAAGCCCAACATTGGCAACTAGGTGGACGCCCCACTGCTCTGCCAACAAGGCGGTTGAAAGGCCAGTAGACCAAAGTAACCTTTGGCGAAGATAGGACACAAAGGACTCCGGGTGCACTAGCGGATGCTATAAAGGGGTTCAACAAACTAACCCTCACGTAGTTGCCCAATGGTAACACTAGCCGTCACATCTACTTAAGAGTAGCGCGTACTGGCATAACAACACAACAGCACCCTAGAGCCGCTCTACGAATGAAAAGATATTACGAATTTACTCAAGCTGCATTCAGCCTTCCCGCCTTCTTGGCCTACATGCCCCTGCAAAATGTGGCTGGAAACATCTCGTCCTTCCCAAGCACAACTCACCCAACTACCTATAAGTCGCCCACTCTCTACCTTTTAAAGTCGTTCTCAGAGCCAAGTGGTAGCACTTCACCTTTCAACAAATCACGACAAACTCAACAGTGCAACAGAGAAACACATCCAGACTGTGCTTCAGAGTGCACCCATCACCCGTGCCAACGAACTGCGACCCAACAAAACCAAAACATTTTAACACCCGCTGAGACAAAATATGCCGCAGACGTCACCCGGTTATGCAAATGAGCCGCGTCTACGCAGTTCTCTCAGCTCTTCCCTCTCCCAAAACGATAAGACACACCATACTCTGGCAGAATAAATAGAATTGCATTTAACATACCAACGACACACTGCACTTCACGAATGTACAATCACAAGGCCACCAGGCAGCTCCATCACCAATATCTGTCATTCAGCAAACCATCAACGCATTACATCGTTCACTTTGCCTTGTCGGTAAGGCTACTGGGTCGTCAGTCCTCTCATCCTCCACGGTGTAAGCTAATCCCGTATGGGACCGGACAATGTGCTATCCGTCACGCGTGCTGGTCTAAAAGCGAAAAGCCAAACTCGTGTCCACCTTGCAGCATCACGGCAACTGTAGCGACAGAATAATTAAGATTTGATATAGCTTCCAATCTGAGACCTGCTGTCACATCACAAGCATACAAAGGCAAGTTCTACCACTTGTCTCAGGCAGCGGATATGCACTCAATACCATCAACTGACGGGTGGCCGTTAAAGAACACACACAAAAAAGCATCCAAAAAATCGCTCAATCTCATGTAACAAGCTGCGTAGGTTGGAATCTAAGACAATAAGTGGGCATGAAAGTGTTGAACATTTCCCATTTCTCTTACAACTTAATCACACTCGGTCAATAAGTCATCCAACTGGCTGTAACACTCACACTTGTAAGCATAATCGAAATCGCCTCCTTGGACAACTTATCCACGCGTGGAAATGCGTCGGTAGCTCGCGCCTTAAGCCCTAAACATTAGGCAGACGATTATCGAAAGTGGTAATGAATTGTACAGAGGACCACTCTGACATATCAAAGCCTCGCAGTATAACCACACTTCCAACTGCCCTACACCCACTTCATATCGGCTCCATCTCGTACCATAGTGATAAAGGCGGCTGAGCCAAAACATCCCAGGTTAAAAAGGAACAAGCAAAACTAATAAATGTGAGGAGATAACAACATCTTATCCAGCGTATCCAACATAATTACTTGCATAGCACTCTTGCCTCGCTCTTGCGTGTCACCTACCACACTCAATCGTCCATGAGACACAAGCATAAAGATGCGCTGCCTATTCCACAATGAGCAAAGGAAATTGCAACAGGATCATACGTCAGATAATCGTGACGCCACAGCTTTCAGCGACAAGTCGAGTTCAAAGGCGCTCAATGCGGCCTCAGGCTTCCCATGGGTCTGCTTCTGCATTCACATTTCCTAT
>CM010312.1:188217-208999 GCA_001923025.3 Taenia multiceps | reverse complement strand
CAGCACGAAATGGCATTGAGTGAGAGCGAAATGTTGCATGTGGTGAAGATCAGCAGCTCGAAATGGCATTGAGAGAGCGAAATGTGCAGTGTGGTGAAGATCAGCAGCACGAAATGGCATTGAGGAGAGCGAAATGTGGCAGTGTGGTGAAGATCAGCAGCTCGGAATGGCATTGAGTGAGAGCGAAATGTGCAGTGTGGTTTAGATCAGCAGCTAGAAATGGCATTGATTGAGAGCGAAATGTGCAGTGTGGTGAAGATCAGCAGCACGAAATGGCATTGATTGAGAGCGAAATGTGCAGTGTAGTGAAGATCAGCTGCACGAAGTGGCATTGAGTGAGAGCGAAATGCGCAGAGTTGTGAAGATACGCAGCTCGAAATTGCATTGGGTTAGAGCGAAATGTGCAGTGTAGTGAAGATGAGCAGCAAGAAATGGCATTGAGTGAGAGCGAAATATGCAGAGTTGTGAAGATCAGCAGCTAGAAATGGCATTAAGTGAGAGCGAAATGTGCAGTGTAGTAAAGATTAGCAGCACGAAATGGCATTGAGTGAGAGCGAAATATGCAGTGTGGTGAAGATCAGCAGCACGAAATGGCATTGAGTGAGAGCGAAATATGCAGTGCAGTGAGGATCATTAGCACGAAATTGCATTGATGAGAGCGAAATGTGCAGTGTGGTGAAGATCAGCAGCACGAAATGGCATTGAGAGAGCGAAATGTCAGTGTGGTGAAGAGCAGCAGCACGAAATGGCATTGAGTGAGAGCGAAATGTGCAGTGTGTGAAGACAGCAGCACGAAATGGCATTGAGTGAGAGCGAAATGTGCATGGTGATGATCAGCAGCACGAAATGGCATTGAGTGAGAGCGAAATGTGCAGTGTGGTGAAGATGAGCAGCACGAAATGGCATTGAGTTGAGAGCGAAATTGCAGTGTGTGAAGATCACAGCACGAAATGGCATTGAGTGAGAGCGAAATGTGCAGTGTGGTGAAGATCGAGCACGAAATGGCATTGAGTGAGAGCGAATATGCATGTGTGAAGATAAGCAGCACGAAATGGCATTGAGTGAGAGCGAAATGTGCAGTTGTGAGATCAGCTGCACGAAATGGCATTGATGAGAGCGAAATGTGCAGTGTATGAAGATCAGCAGCACGAAATGGCATTGAGTGAGCGAAATGCGCAGTTGTGAAGATCAAGCACGAAATGGCATTGAGTGAGAGCGAAATGTGCAGTGTGTGAAGATCAGCAGCACGAAATGGCATTGAGTGAGAGCGAAATGTGCATGTGGTGAAGATCAGCAGACGAAATGGCATTGAGTGAGAGCGAAATGTGCATGTTGTGAAGATCAGCAGCACGAAATGGCATTGAGTGTGAGCGAAATGTGCAGGTGTGTGAAGATCAGCCAGCACGAAATGGCATTGAGTGAGAGCGAAATGTGCAGTGTGGTGAAGATCAGCAGCACGAAATGGCATTGAGTGAGAGCGAAATGTGCAGTATGGTGAAGATCAGCAGCACGAAATGGCATTGAGTGAGAGCGAAATGTGCAGTGTGGTGAAGATCAGCAGTCGAAATGCATTGAGAGAGAGCGAAATGTGCAGTGTAGTAAGATCAGCAGCACGAAATGGCATTGAGTGAGAGCGAAATGTGCAGTGTGTGAAGATCAGCAGCTTGAAATGGCATTGAGTGAGAGCGAAATGTGCAGTGTATGAAGATCAGCAGCACGAAATGCATTGAGTGAGAGCGAAATGTGCAGTGTGGTGAAGATCAGCAGCACGAAAGGCATTGAGATAGAGCGAAATGTGCAGTGTGGTGAAGATCAGCAGCACGAAATGGCATTGAGTGAGAGAGCGAAATGTGCAGTTGGTGAAGATCCCAGCACGAAATGGCATTGAGTGAGAGCGAAATGTGCAGTGTGTGAAGATCAGCAGCACGAAATGGCATTGAGTGAGAGCGAAATGTGCAGTGTGGTGAAGATCAGCAGCAGAAATGGCATTGAGAGAGCGAAATGTGGTTGTGAAGATCAGCAGCACGAAATGGCATTGAGTGAGAGCGAAATGTGCAGTGTGGTGAAGATCAGCAGCACGAAATGGCATTGAGTGAGAGCGAAATGTGCAGTGTGGTAAGATCAGCAGCTAGAATGGCATTGATTGAGAGCGAAATGTGCAGTGTGTGAATCAGGCACGAAATGGCATTGAGTGAGAGCGAAATGTGCAGTGTAGTGAAGATCAGCAGCACGAAATGGCATTGAGTGAGAGCGAAATGGCAGGTTGTGAAGATGCAGCACGAAATGGCATTGAGTAGAGCGAAATGTGCAGTGTTGAAGATCAGCAGCACGAAATGGCATTGAGTGAGCGAAATGTGCAGTGGTGAAGATGCAGCACGAAATGGCATTGAGTGAGAGCGAATGTGGTGTTGTGAAGATCAGCTGCACGAAATGGCATTGAGTGAGAGCGAAATGTGCAGTGTGTGAAGATCAGCAGCTTGAAATGGCATTGAGTGAGAGCGAAATGTGCAGTGTGTGAAGATCAGCAGCACGAAATGGCATTGAGTGAGAGCGAAATGTGCAGTGTGTGAAGATCAGCAGCACGAAATGGCATTGAGAGAGCGAAATGTGCAGTGTGGTGAAGATCAGCAGCACGAAATGGCATTGAGTGGAGCGAAATGTGCAGTGTGGTGAAATCAGCAGCACGAAATGGCATGATGAGAGCGAAATGTGCAGTGTGGTGAAGATCAGCAGCACGAAATGGCATTGAGTGAGAGCGAAATGTGCAGTGTGGTGAAGATCAGCAGCACGAAATGGCATTGAGTGAGAGCGAAATGTGCAGTGTGGTGAAGATCAGCAGCACGAAATGGCATTGAGTGAGAGCGAAATGTGCAGTGGTGAGATCAAGCACGAAATGGCATTGAGTGAGAGCGAAATGTGCAGTGTGGTGAAGATCAGCAGCACGAAATGGCATTGAGAGCGAAATGTGCAGTGTGGTGAGATCAGCAGCACGAAATGGCATTGAGTGAGACGAAATGTGCAGTGTTGTGAAGATCACAGCACGAAATGGGCATTGAGTGAGAGCGAAATGTGCAGTGTGTGAAGATCAGCAGCACGAAATGGCATTGATGAGAGCGAAATGTGCATGTGTGAAGATCAGCAGCACGAAATGGCATTGAGTGAGAGCGAAATGTGCAGTGTGGAAGATATCAGCAGCACGAAATGGCATTGAGTGAGAGCGAAATGTGCAGTGTGTGAAGATCAGCAGCACGAAATGGCATTGAGTGGAGCGAAATGTGCAGTGTGGTGAAGATCAGCAGCACGAAATGGCATTGAGTGGAGCGAAATGTGCAGTTGTGAAGATCAGCGCACGAAATGGCATTGAGTGAGAGCGAAATGTGCAGTGTGTGAAGATCAGCACGAAATGGCATTGAGTGAGAGCGAAATGTGCAGTGTGTGAAGATCACAGCTCGAAATGGCATTGAGTGAGAGCGAAATGTGCAGTGTGTGAAGATCAGCAGCACGAAATGGCATTGAGTGAGAGCGAAATGTGCAGTGTGGTGAAGATCAGCAGCACGAAATGGCATTGAGTGAGAGCGAAATGTGCAGTGTGGTGAAGATCATCAGCACGAAATGGCATTGAGTGTGAGCGAAATGTGCAGTGTGGTGAAGATCAGCAGCACGAAATGGCATTGAGTGAGAGCGAAATGTGCAGTGTGTGAAGATCAGCAGCACGAAATGGCATTGAGTGAGAGCGAAATGTGCAGTGTGGTGAAGATCATCAGCACGAAATGGCATTGAGTGAGAGCGAAATGTGCAGTGTGTGAAGATCAGCAGCACGAAATGGCATTGAGAGAGCGAAATGTGCAGTGTGGTGAAGATCGCAGCACGAAATGGCATTGAGTGAGAGCGAAATGTGCAGTGTGTGAAGATCAGCAGCAAATGGCATTGAGTGAGAGCGAAATGTGCAGTGTGGTGAAGATCAGCAGCACGAAATGGCATTGAGTGAGAGCGAAATGTGCAGTGTTGTGAAGATCAGCAGCACGAAATGGCATTGAGTGAGAGCGAAATGTGCAGTGTGGTGAAGATCAGCAGCACGAAATGGCATTGAGTGAGAGCGAAATGTGCAGTGTGGTGAAGATCAGCAGCACGAAATGGCATTGAGTGAGAGCGAAATGTGCAGTGTGGTGAAGATCAGCAGCACGAAATGGCATTGAGTGAGAGCGAAATGTGCAGTGTGGTGAAGATCAGCAGCACGAAATGGCATTGAGAGAGAGCGAAATGTGCAGTGTGGTGAAGATCAGCAGCACGAAATGGCATTGAGTGAGAGCGAAATGTGCAGTGTGGTGAAGATCAGCAGCACGAAATGGCATTGAGTGAGAGCGAAATGTGCAGTGTGGTGAAGATCAGCAGCACGAAATGGCATTGAGTGAGAGCGAAATGTGCAGTGTGTGAAGATCAGCACGAAATGGCATTGAGTGAGAGCGAAATGTGCAGTGTGGTGAAGATCAGCAGCACGAAATGGCATTGAGTGAGAGCGAAATGTGCAGGTGGTGAAGATCAGCAGCACGAAATGGCATTGAGTGAGAGCGAAATGTGCAGTGTGGTGAAGATCAGCAGCACGAAATGGCATTGAGTGAGAGCGAAATGTGCAGTGTGGTGAAGATGCAGCACGAAATGGCATTGAGTGAGAGCGAAATGTGCAGTGTTGAAATCAGCTGCACGAATGCATTGAGTAGAGCGAAATGTGCAGTGTGAGATCAGCAGCGAATGGCATTGAGTGAGAGCGAAATGTGCAGTGTAGTGAATCAGCAGCACGAAATGGCATTGAGTGAGAGCGAAATGTGCAGTGTGTGAAGATCAGCAGCACGAAATGGCATTGAGTGAGAGCGAAATGTGCAGTGTGGTGAAGATCAGCAGCACGAAATGGCATGAGTGAGAGCGAAATGTCAGTGTTGGAGATCAGCAGCACGATGGCATTGAGTGAGAGCGAAATGTGCAGTGTGGTGAAGATCAGCAGCACGAAATGGCATTGAGTGAGAGCGAAATGTGCAGTGTTGTGAAGATCAGCTGCACGAAATGGCATTGAGTGAGAGCGACGAATGTGCAGTGTGGTGAAGATCAGCAGCACGAAATGGCATTGAGTGAGAGCGAAATGTGCAGTGTGGTGAAGATCAGCAGCACGAAATGGCATTGAGTGAGAGCGAAATGTGCAGTGTTGAAGATCAGCAGCACGAAATGGCATTGATGAGAGCGAAATGTGCAGTGTGGTGAAGATCAGCAGCACGAAATGGCATTGAGTGAGAGCGAAATGTGCAGTGTGTGAAGATCAGCAGCACGAAATGGCATTGAGTGAGAGCGAAATGTGCAGTGTGTGAAGATCAGCAGAAATGGCATTGAGTGAGCGAAATGTGCAGTGTTGAAGATCAGCAGCACGAAATGGCATTGAGTGAGAGCGAAATGTGCAGTGTGTGAAGATCAGCAGCACGAAATGCATTGAGTGAGAGCGAAATGTGCAGTGTGGTGAAGATCAGCAGCACGAAATGGCATTGAGTGAGAGCGAAATGTGCAGTGTGGTGAAGATCAGCAGCGAAATGGCATTGAGTGAGAGCGAAATGTGCAGTGTGTGAAGATCAGCAGCACGAAATGGCATTGAGTGAGAGCGAAATGTGCAGTGTGGTGAAGATCAGCAGCACGAAATGGCATTGAGTGAGAGCGAAATGTGCAGTGTTGAAGATCAGCAGCACGAAATGGCATTGATGAGAGCGAAATGCAGTGTGGTGAAGATCAGCAGCACGAAATGGCATTGAGTGAGAGCGAAATGTGCAGTGTGGTGAAGATCAGCAGCACGAAATGGCATTGAGTGAGAGCGAAATGTGCAGTGTGGTGAAGATCAGCACGAAATGGCATTGAGTGAGAGCGAAATGTGCAGTGTGGTGAAGATCAGCAGCACGAAATGGCATTGATGAGAGCGAAATGTGCAGGTTGTGAAGATCAGCAGCACGAAATGGCATTGAGGAGAGCGAAATGTGCAGTGTGGTGAAGATCAGCAGCGAAATGGCATTGAGTGAGAGCGAAATGTGCAGTGTGGTGAAGATCAGCAGCACGAAATGGCATTGAGTGAGAGCGAAATGTGCAGTGTGTGAAGATCAGCAGCACGAAATGGCATTGAGTGAGAGCGAAATGTGCAGTGTGGAAGATCAGCAGGAAATGGCATTGAGTGAGAGCGAAATGTGCAGTTGTGAAGATCAGCACGAAATGGCATTGAGTGAGAGCGAAATGTGCAGTGTGGTGAAGATCAGCAGCACGAAATGGCATTGAGAGAGAGCGAAATGTGCAGTGTGTGAAGATCAGCAGCACGAAATGGCATTGAGAGAGCGAAATGTGCAGTGTGGTGAAGATCAGCAGCACGAAATGGCATTGAGTGAGAGCGAAATGTGCAGTGTGTGAAGATCAGCAGCTCGAAATGGCATTGAGGAGAGCGAAATGTGCAGTGTGTGAAGATCAGCAGCACGAAATGGCATTGAGTGAGAGCGAAATGTGCAGTGTGGTGAAGATCAGCAGCACGAAATGGCATTGAGTGAGAGCGAAATGTGCAGTGTGTGAAGATCATCAGCACGAAATGGCATTGATGAGAGCGAAATGTGCAGTGGTGAAGATCAGCAGCACGAAATGGCATTGAGTGAGAGCGAAATGTGCAGTGTGTGAAGATCAGCAGCACGAAATGGCATTGAGTGAGAGCGAAATGTGCAGTGTGGTGAAGATCAGCAGCACGAAATGGCATTGAGTGAGAGCGAAATGTGCAGTGTGGAAGATCAGCAGCACGAAATGGCATTGAGTGAGAGCGAAATGTGCAGTGTGGTGAAGATCAGCAGCACGAAATGGCATTGAGTGAGAGCGAAATGTGCAGTGTGTGAAGATCAGCAGCACGAAATGGCATTGAGTGAGAGCGAAATGTGCAGTGTGGTGAAGATCAGCAGCACGAAATGGCATTGAGTGAGAGCGAAATGTGCAGTGTGGTGAAGATCAGCAGCACGAAATGGCATTGAGTGAGAGCGAAATGTGCAGTGTGGTGAAGATCAGCAGCACGAAATGCATTGAGTGAGAGCGAAATGCAGTGTGGTGAAGATCAGCAGCCGAAATGGCATTGAGTGAGAGCGAAATGTGCAGTGTGGTGAAGATCAGCAGCACGAAATGGCATTGAGTGAGAGCGAAATGTGCAGTGTGTGAAGATCAGCAGCACGAAATGGCATTGAGTGAGAGCGAAATGTGCAGTGTGTGAAGATCAGCAGCACGAAATGGCATTGAGTGAGAGCGAAATGTGCAGTGTGTGAAGATCAGCAGCACGAAATGGCATTGAGTGAGAGCGAAATGTGCAGTGTGGTGAAGATCAGCAGCACGAAATGGCATTGAGTGAGAGCGAAATGTGCAGTGTGGTGAAGATCAGCACGAAATGGCATTGAGTGAGAGCGAAATGTGCAGTGTGGTGAAGATCAGCAGCAGAAATGGCATTGAGTGAGAGCGAAATGTGCAGTGTGGTGAAGATCAGCAGCACGAAATGGCATTGAGAGAGCGAAATGTGCATGTGGTGAAGATCAGCAGCACGAAATGGCATTGAGTGAGAGCGAAATGTGCAGTGTGGTGAAGATCAGCAGCACGAAATGGCATTGAGTGAGAGCGAAATGTGCAGTGTGGTGAGATCAGCAGCACGAAATGGCATTGAGTGAGAGCGAAATGTGCAGTGTGGTGAAGATCAGCACGAAATGGCATTGAGTGAGAGCGAAATGTGCAGTGTGTGAAGATCAGCAGCACGAAATGGCATTGAGTGAGAGCGAAATGTGCAGTGTTGAAGATCAGCAGCTTGAAATGGCATTGAGTGAGAGCGAAATGTGCAGTGTGGTGAAGATCAGCAGCACGAAATGGCATTGAGTGAGAGCGAAATGTGCAGTGTGTGAAGATCAGCAGCACGAAATGGCATTGAGTGAGAGCGAAATGTGCAGTGTAGTGAAGATCAGCAGCACGAAATGGCATTGAGTGAGAGCGAAATGTGCAGTGTGGTGAAGATCAGCAGCACGAAATGGCATTGAGTGAGAGCGAAATGCGCAGAGTTGTGAAGATAAGCAGCTCGAAATGGCATTGGGTTAGAGCGAAATGTGCAGTGTAGTGAAGATGAGCAGCACGAAATGGCATTGAGTGAGAGCGAAATGTGCAGTGTGGTGAAGATCAGCAGCACGAAATGGCATTGAGTGAGAGCGAAATGTGCAGTGTAGTAAAGATTAGCAGCACGAAATGGCATTGAGTGAGAGCGAAATGTGCAGTGTGGTGAAGATCAGCAGCACGAAATGGCATTGAGTGAGAGCGAAATGTGCAGTGTGGTGAAGATCAGCAGCACGAAATGGCATTGAGTGAGAGCGAAATGTGCAGTGTGTGAAGATCAGCACACGAAATGGCATTGAGTGAGAGCGAAATGTGCAGTGTGGTGAAGATCAGCAGCACGAAATGGCATTGAGTGAGAGCGAAATGTGCAGTGTGGTGAAGATCAGCAGCACGAAATGGCATTGAGTGAGAGCGAAATGTGCAGTGTGGTGAAGATCAGCAGCACGAAATGGCATTGAGTGAGAGCGAAATGTGCAGTGTTGTGAAGATCAGCTGCACGAAATGGCATTGAGTGAGAGCGAAATGTGCAGTGTAGTGAAGATCAGCAGCTTGAAATGGCATTGAGTGAGAGCGAAATGTGCAGTATGGTGAAGATCAGCAGCACGAAGTGGCATTGAGTGAGAGCGAAATGTGCAGTGAAGTGAAGATCAGCAGCACGAAATGGCATTGAGTGAGAGCGAAATGTGCAGTGTGGTGAAGATCAGCAGCACGAAATGGCATTGAGTGAGAGCGAAATGTGCAGTGTTGTGAAGATCAGCAGCACGAAATGGCATTGAGTGAGAGCGAAATGTGCAGTGAAGTGAAGATCAGCAGCTTGAAATGGCATTGAGTGAGAGCGAAATGTGCAGTGTGGTGAAGATCAGCAGCACGAAATGGCATTGAGTGAGAGCGAAATGTGCAGTGTGGTGAAGATCAGCAGCACGAAATGGCATTGAGTGAGAGCGAAATGTGCAGTGTGGTGAAGATCAGCAGCACGAAATGGCATTGAGTGAGAGCGAAATGTGCAGTGTGGTGAAGATCAGCAGCACGAAATGGCATTGAGTGAGAGCGAAATGTGCAGTGTGGTGAAGATCAGCAGCACGAAATGGCATTGAGTGAGAGCGAAATGTGCAGTGTGTGAAGATCAGCAGCACGAAATGGCATTGAGTGAGAGCGAAATGTGCAGTGTGGTGAAGATCAGCAGCACGAAATGGCATTGAGTGAGAGCGAAATGTGCAGTGTGGTGAAGATCAGCAGCACGAAATGGCATTGAGTGAGAGCGAAATGTGCAGTGTGTGAAGATCAGCAGCACACGAAATGGCATTGAGTGAGAGCGAAATGTGCAGTGTGGAAGATCAGCAGCACGAAATGGCATTGAGTGAGAGCGAAATGTGCAGTGTGGTGAAGATCAGCAGCACGAAATGGCATTGAGAGCGAAATGTGCAGTGTTGGTGAAGATCAAGCAGCACGAAATGGCATTGAGTGAGAGCGAAATGTGCAGTGTTGAAGATCAGCAGCACGAAATGGCATTGAGTGAGAGCGAAATGTGCAGTGTGGTGAAGATCAGCAGCACGAAATGGCATTGAGTGAGAGCGAAATGTGCAGTGTGGTGAAGATCAGCACGAATGGCATTGAGTGAGAGCGAAATGTGCAGTGTGTGAAGATCAGCAGCACGAAATGGCATTGAGTGAGAGCGAAATGTGCAGTGTGGTGAAGATCAGCAGCACGAAATGGCATTGAGTGAGAGCGAAATGTGCAGTGTGGTGAAGATCAGCAGCACGAAATGGCATTGAGTGAGAGCGAAATGTGCAGTGTGGTGAAGATCAGCAGCACGAAATGGCATTGAGTGAGAGCGAAATGTGCAGTGTGGTGAAGATCAGCACGAAATGGCATTGAGTGAGAGCGAAATGTGCAGTGTGTGAAGATCAAGCACGAAATGGCATTGAGTGAGAGCGAAATGTGCAGTGTGGTGAAGATCAGCAGCACGAAATGGCATTGAGTGAGAGCGAAATGTGCAGTGTTGTGAAGATCAGCAGCACGAAATGGCATTGAGTGAGAGCGAAATGTGCAGTGTTGAAGATAAGCAGCACGAAATGGCATTGAGTGAGAGCGAAATGTGCAGTGTGGTGAAGATCAGCAGCACGAAATGGCATTGAGTGAGAGCGAAATGTGCAGTGTAGTGAAGATCAGCAGCTCGAAATGGCATTGAGTGAGAGCGAAATGTGCAGTGTGGTGAAGATCAGCAGCACGAAATGGCATTGAGTGAGAGCGAAATGTGCAGTGTGGTGAAGATCAGCAGCACGAAATGGCATTGAGTGAGAGCGAAATGTGCAGTGTGGTGAAGATCAGCAGCACGAAATGGCATTGAGTGAGAGCGAAATGTGCAGTGTGGTGAAGATCAGCAGCACGAAATGGCATTGAGTGAGAGCGAAATGTGCAGTGTAGTGAAGATCAGCAGCACGAAATGGCATTGAGTGAGAGCGAAATGTGCAGTGGTGAAGATCAGCAGCACGAAATGGCATTGAGAGAGCGAAATGTGCAGTGTGGTGAAGATCAGCAGCACGAAATGGCATTGAGTGAGAGCGAAATGTGCAGTGTGGTGAAGATCAGCAGCAAGAAATGGCATTGAGTGAGAGCGAAATGTGCAGTGTGGTGAAGATCACAGCACGAAATGGCATTGAGTGAGAGCGAAATGTGCAGTGTGTGAAGATCAGCAGCACGAAATGGCATTGAGTGAGAGCGAAATGTGCAGTGAAGATCAGCAGCACGAAATGGCATTGAGTGAGAGCGAAATGTGCAGTGTGGTGAAGATCAGCAGCACGAAATGGCATTGAGTGAGAGCGAAATGTGCAGTGTTGTGAAGATCAGCAGCACGAAATGGCATTGAGTGAGAGCGAAATGTGCAGTGTGGTGAAGATCAGCAGCACGAAATGGCATTGAGTGAGAGCGAAATGTGCAGTGTGGTGAAGATCAGCAGCACGAAATGGCATTGAGTGAGAGCGAAATGTGCAGTGTGTGAAGATCAGCAGCACGAAATGGCATTGAGTGAGAGCGAAATGTGCAGTGTGGTGAAGATCAGCAGCACGAAATGGCATTGAGTGAGAGCGAAATGTGCAGTGTGGTGAAGATCAGCAGCACGAAATGGCATTGAGTGAGAGCGAAATGTGCAGTGTGGTGAAGATCAGCAGCACGAAATGGCATTGAGTGAGAGCGAAATGTGCAGTGTGGTGAAGATCAGCAGCACGAAATGGCATTGAGTGAGAGCGAAATGTGCAGTGTGGTGAAGATCAGCAGCACGAAATGGCATTGAGTGAGAGCGAAATGTGCAGTGTTGAAGATCAGCAGCACGAAATGGCATTGAGTGAGAGCGAAATGTGCAGTGTGGTGAAGATCAGCAGCACGAAATGGCATTGAGTGAGAGCGAAATGTGCAGTGTGGTGAAGATCAGCACGAAATGGCATTGAGTGAGAGCGAAATGTGCAGTGTGGTGAAGATCAGCAGCACGAAATGGCATTGAGTGAGAGCGAAATGTGCAGTGTGGTGAAGATCAGCAGCACGAAATGGCATTGAGTGAGAGCGAAATGTGCAGTGTGGTGAAGATCAGCAGCACGAAATGGCATTGAGTGAGAGCGAAATGTGCAGTGTGGTGAAGATCAGCAGCACGAAATGGCATTGAGAGAGCGAAATGTGCAGTGTGGTGAAGATGCAGCACGAAATGGCATTGAGTGAGAGCGAAATGTGCAGTGTGGTGAAGATCAGCAGCACGAAATGGCATTGAGTGAGAGCGAAATGTGCAGTGTGGTGAAGATCAGCAGCACGAAATGGCATTGAGTGAGAGCGAAATGTGCAGTGTGTGAAGATCAGCAGCGAAATGGCATTGAGTGAGAGCGAAATGTGCAGTGTGGTGAAGATCAGCAGCACGAAATGGCATTGAGTGAGAGCGAAATGTGCAGTGTGGTGAAGATCAGCAGCACGAAATGGCATTGAGTGAGAGCGAAATGTGCAGTGTGGTGAAGATCAGCACGAAATGGCATTGAGTGAGAGCGAAATGTGCAGTGTGGTGAAGATCAGCAGCACGAAATGGCATTGAGTGAGAGCGAAATGTGCAGTGTGTGAAGATCAGCAGCACGAAATGGCATTGAGTGAGAGCGAAATGTGCAGTGTGGTGAAGATCAGCAGCACGAAATGGCATTGAGTGAGAGCGAAATGTGCAGTGTGGTGAAGATCAGCAGCACGAAATGGCATTGAGTGAGAGCGAAATGTGCAGTGTGGTGAAGATCAGCAGCACGAAATGGCATTGAGTGAGAGCGAAATGTGCAGTGTGTGAAGATCAGCAGCACGAAATGGCATTGAGTGAGAGCGAAATGTGCAGTGTGGTGAAGATCAGCAGCACGAAATGGCATTGAGTGAGAGCGAAATGTGCAGTGTGGTGAAGATCAGCAGCACGAAATGGCATTGAGTGAGAGCGAAATGTGCAGTGTGTGAAGATCAAGCACGAAATGGCATTGAGTGAGAGCGAAATGTGCAGTGTTGAAGATCAGCAGCACGAAATGGCATTGAGTGAGAGCGAAATGTGCAGTGTGTGAAGATCAGCAGCACGAAATGGCATTGAGTGAGAGCGAAATGTGCAGTGTGGTGAAGATCAGCAGCACGAAATGGCATTGAGTGAGAGCGAAATGTGCAGTGTGTGAAGATCAGCAGCAAATGGCATTGAGTGAGAGCGAAATGTGCAGTTGGTGAAGATCAGCAGCACGAAATGGCATTGAGTGAGAGCGAAATGTGCAGTGTGTGGTGAAGATCAGCAGCACGAAATGGCATTGAGTGAGAGCGAAATGTGCAGTGTGGTGAAGATCAGCAGCACGAAATGGCATTGAGTGAGAGCGAAATGTGCAGTGTGGTGAAGATCAGCAGCACGAAATGGCATTGAGTGAGAGCGAAATGTGCAGTGTGGTGAAGATCAGCAGCACGAAATGGCATTGAGTGAGAGCGAAATGTGCAGTGTGTGAAGATCAGCAGCACGAAATGGCATTGAGTGAGAGCGAAATGTGCAGTGTGGTGAAGATCAGCAGCACGAAATGGCATTGAGTGAGAGCGAAATGTGCAGTGTGGTGAAGATCAGCAGCACGAAATGGCATTGAGTGAGAGCGAAATGTGCAGTGTTGAAGATCAGCAGCCGAAATGGCATTGAGTGAGAGCGAAATGTGCAGTGTGGTGAAGATCAGCAGCACGAAATGGCATTGAGTGAGAGCGAAATGTGCAGTGTGTGAAGATCAGCAGCACGAAATGGCATTGAGTGAGAGCGAAATGTGCAGTGTGGTGAAGATCAGCAGCACGAAATGGCATTGAGTGAGAGCGAAATGTGCAGTGGTGAAGATCAGCAGCGAAATGGCATTGAGTGAGAGCGAAATGTGCAGTGTGGTGAAGATCAGCAGCACGAAATGGCATTGAGTGAGAGCGAAATGTGCAGTGTGGTGAAGATCAGCAGCACGAAATGGCATTGAGTGAGAGCGAAATGTGCAGTGTGGTGAAGATCAGCCACGAAATGGCATTGAGTGAGAGCGAAATGTGCAGTGTGGTGAAGATCAGCAGCACGAAATGGCATTGAGTGAGAGCGAAATGTGCAGTGTGGTGAAGATCAGCACACGAAATGGCATTGAGTGAGAGCGAAATGTGCAGTGTGTGAAGATCAGCACGAAATGGCATTGAGTGAGAGCGAAATGTGCAGTGTGGTGAAGATCAGCAGCACGAAATGGCATTGAGTGAGAGCGAAATGTGCAGTGTGGTGAAGATCAGCAGCACGAAATGGCATTGAGTGAGAGCGAAATGTGCAGTGGTGAAGATCAGCAGCGAAATGGCATTGAGTGAGAGCGAAATGTGCAGTGTGGTGAAGATCAGCAGCACGAAATGGCATTGAGTGAGAGCGAAATGTGCAGTGTGGTGAAGATCAGCAGCACGAAATGGCATTGAGTGAGAGCGAAATGTGCAGTGTGGTGAAGATCAGCAGCACGAAATGGCATTGAGTGAGAGCGAAATGTGCAGTGTGGTGAAGATCAGCAGCACGAAATGGCATTGAGTGAGAGCGAAATGTGCAGTGTGGTGAAGATCAGCAGCACGAAATGGCATTGAGTGAGAGCGAAATGTGCAGTGTGGTGAAGATCAGCAGCACGAAATGGCATTGAGTGAGAGCGAAATGTGCAGTGTGGTGAAGATCAGCAGCACGAAATGGCATTGAGTGAGAGCGAAATGTGCAGTGTGGTGAAGATCAGCAGCACGAAATGGCATTGAGTGAGAGCGAAATGTGCAGTGTGGTGAAGATCCAGCGAAATGGCATTGAGTGAGAGCGAAATGTGCAGTGTGGTGAAGATCAGCAGCACGAAATGGCATTGAGTGAGAGCGAAATGTGCATGTGGTGAAGATCAGCAGCACGAAATGGCATTGAGTGAGAGCGAAATGTGCAGTGTGGTGAAGATCAGCAGCACGAAATGGCATTGAGTGAGAGCGAAATGTGCAGTGTGGTGAAGATCAGCAGCACGAAATGGCATTGAGTGAGAGCGAAATGTGCAGTGTGGTGAAGATCAGCAGCACGAAATGGCATTGAGTGAGAGCGAAATGTGCAGTGTGGTGAAGATCAGCAGCACGAAATGGCATTGAGTGAGAGCGAAATGTGCAGTGTGGTGAAGATCAGCACGAAATGGCATTGAGTGAGAGCGAAATGTGCAGTGTGGTGAAGATCAGCAGCACGAAATGGCATTGGTGAGAGCGAAATGTGCAGTGTGGTGAAGATCAGCAGCACGAAATGGCATTGAGTGAGAGCGAAATGTGCAGTGTTGAAGATCAGCAGCACGAAATGGCATTGAGTGAGAGCGAAATGTGCAGTGTGGTGAAGATCAGCAGCACGAAATGGCATTGAGTGAGAGCGAAATGTGCAGTGTGGTGAAGATCAGCAGCACGAAATGGCATTGAGTGAGCGAAATGTGCAGTGTGGTGAAGATCAAGCACGAAATGGCATTGAGTGAGAGCGAAATGTGCAGTGTGGTGAAGATCAGCAGCGAAATGGCATTGAGTGAGAGCGAAATGTGCAGTGTGGTGAAGATCAGCAGCACGAAATGGCATTGAGTGAGAGCGAAATGTGCAGTGTGTGAAGATCAGCACGAAATGGCATTGAGTGAGAGCGAAATGTGCAGTGTGGTGAAGATCAGCAGCACGAAATGGCATTGAGTGAGAGCGAAATGTGCAGTGTGGTGAAGATCAGCAGCACGAAATGGCATTGAGTGAGAGCGAAATGTGCAGTGTGGTGAAGATCAGCAGCACGAAATGGCATTGAGTGAGAGCGAAATGTGCAGTGTGGTGAAGATCAGCAGCACGAAATGGCATTGAGTGAGAGCGAAATGTGCAGTGTGGTGAAGATCAGCAGCACGAAATGGCATTGAGTGAGAGCGAAATGTGCAGTGTGGTGAAGATCAGCAGCACGAAATGGCATTGAGTGAGAGCGAAATGTGCAGTGTGGTGAAGATCAGCGCACACGAAATGGCATTGAGTGAGAGCGAAATGTGCAGTGTGGAAGATCAGCAGCACGAAATGGCATTGAGTGAGAGCGAAATGTGCAGTGTGGTGAAGATCAGCAGCACGAAATGGCATTGAGTGAGAGCGAAATGTGCAGTGTGGTGAAGATCAGCAGCACGAAATGGCATTGAGTGAGAGCGAAATGTGCAGTGTGGTGAAGATCAGCAGCACGAAATGGCATTGAGTGAGAGCGAAATGTGCAGTGTGGTGAAGATCAGCAGCACGAAATGGCATTGAGTGAGAGCGAAATGTGCAGTGTGGTGAAGATCAGCAGCACGAAATGGCATTGAGTGAGAGCGAAATGTGCAGTGTGGTGAAGATCAGCAGCACGAAATGGCATTGAGTGAGAGCGAAATGTGCAGTGTGGTGAAGATCAGCAGCACGAAATGGCATTGAGTGAGAGCGAAATGTGCAGTGTGGTGAAGATCAGCAGCACGAAATGGCATTGAGTGAGAGCGAAATGTGCAGTGTGGTGAAGATCAGCAGCACGAAATGGCATTGAGTGAGAGCGAAATGTGCAGTGTGGTGAAGATCACAGCACGAAATGGCATTGAGTGAGAGCGAATGTGCAGTGTGGTGAAGATCAGCAGCACGAAATGGCATTGAGTGAGAGCGAAATGTGCAGTGTGGTGAAGATCAGCAGCACGAAATGGCATTGAGTGAGAGCGAAATGTGCAGTGTGGTGAAGATCAGCAGCACGAAATGGCATTGAGTGAGAGCGAAATGTGCAGTGTGGTGAAGATCAGCAGCACGAAATGGCATTGAGTGAGAGCGAAATGTGCAGTGTGGTGAAGATCAGCAGCACGAAATGGCATTGAGTGAGAGCGAAATGTGCAGTGTGGTGAAGATCAGCACGAAATGGCATTGAGTGAGAGCGAAATGTGCAGTGTGGTGAAGATCAGCAGCACGAAATGGCATTGAGTGAGAGCGAAATGTGCAGTGTGTGAAGATCAGCAGCACGAAATGGCATTGAGTGAGAGCGAAATGTGCAGTGTGGTGAAGATCAGCAGCACGAAATGGCATTGAGTGAGAGCGAAATGTGCAGTGTGGTGAAGATCAGCAGCACGAAATGGCATTGAGTGAGAGCGAAATGTGCAGTGTGGTGAAGATCAGCAGCACGAAATGGCATTGAGTGAGAGCGAAATGTGCAGTGTGGTGAAGATCAGCAGCACGAAATGGCATTGAGTGAGAGCGAAATGTGCAGTGTGGTGAAGATCAGCAGCACGAAATGGCATTGAGAGAGCGAAATGTGCAGTGTGGTGAAGATCAGCAGCACGAAATGGCATTGAGAGAACGAATGTGCAGTGTGGTGAAGATCAGCAGCACGAAATGGCATTGAGTGAGAGCGAAATGTGCAGTGTGAAGATCAGCAGCACGAAATGGCATTGAGTGAGAGCGAAATGTGCAGTGTGGTGAAGATCAGCAGCACGAAATGGCATTGAGTGAGAGCGAAATGTGCAGTGTGGTGAAGATCAGCAGCACGAAATGGCATTGAGTGAGAGCGAAATGTGCAGTGTGGTGAAGATCAGCAGCACGAAATGGCATTGAGTGAGAGCGAAATGTGCAGTGTTGTGAAGATCAGCAGCACGAAATGGCATTGAGTGAGAGCGAAATGTGCAGTGTGGTGAAGATCAGCAGCACGAAATGGCATTGAGTGAGAGCGAAATGTGCAGTGTGGTGAAGATCAGCAGCACGAAATGGCATTGAGTGAGAGCGAAATGTGCAGTGTGGTGAAGATCAGCAGCACGAAATGGCATTGAGTGAGAGCGAAATGTGCAGTGTGGTGAAGATCAGCAGCACGAAATGGCATTGAGTGAGAGCGAAATGTGCAGTGTGGTGAAGATCAGCAGCACGAAATGGCATTGAGTGAGAGCGAAATGTGCAGTGTGGTGAAGATCAGCAGCACGAAATGGCATTGAGTGAGAGCGAAATGTGCAGTGTGGTGAAGATCAGCAGCACGAAATGGCATTGAGTGAGAGCGAAATGTGCAGTGTGGTGAAGATCAGCAGCACGAATGGCATTGAGTGAGAGCGAAATGTGCAGTGTGTGAAGATCAGCAGCACGAAATGGCATTGAGTGAGCGAAATGTGCAGTGTGGTGAAGATCAGCAGCACGAAATGGCATTGAGTGAGAGCGAAATGTGCAGTGTGGTGAAGATCAGCAGCACGAAATGGCATTGAGTGAGAGCGAAATGTGCAGTGTGGTGAAGATCAGCAGCACGAAATGGCATTGATAGAGCGAATGTGCAGTGTGGTGAAGATCAGCAGCACGAAATGGCATTGAGTGAGAGCGAAATGTGCAGTGTGGTGAAGATCAGCAGCACGAAATGGCATTGAGTGAGAGCGAAATGTGCAGTGTGGTGAAGATCAGCAGCCGAAATGGCATTGAGAGAGAGCGAAATGTGCAGTGTGGTGAAGATCAGCAGCACGAAATGGCATTGAGTGAGAGCGAAATGTGCAGTGTGGTGAAGATGAAGCACGAAATGGCATTGAGTGAGAGCGAAATGTGCAGTGTGGTGAAGATGAGCAGCACGAAATGGCATTGAGTGAGAGCGAAATGTGCAGTGTGGTGAAGATCAGGCAGCACGAAATGGCATTGAGTGAGAGCGAAAATGTGCAGTGTGTGAAGATCAGCAGCACGAAATGGCATTGAGTGAGAGCGAAATGTGCAGTGTGGTGAAGATAGCAGCACGAAATGGCATTGAGTGAGAGCGATGTGTGTGGTGAAGATGAGCAGCACGAAATGGCATTGAGTGAGAGCGAAATGTGCAGTGTGGTGAAGATCAGCAGCACGAAATGGCATTGAGTGAGAGCGAATGTGCAGTGTGGTGAAGATCAGCAGCACGAAATGGCATTGAGTGAGAGCGAAATGTGCAGCAGTTGGTGAAGATCAGCAGCACGAAATGGCATTGAGTGAGAGCGAAATGTGCAGTGTGTGAGATCAGCAGAGAAATGGCATTGAGTTAGAGCGAAATGTGCAGTGTGTGAAGATAACAGCAGCGAAATGGCATTGAGTGAGAGCGAAATGTGCAGTGTGGTGAAGATGCAGCACGAAATGGCATTGAGTGAGAGCGAAATGTGCAGTGTGGTGAAGATCAGCAGCACGAATGGCATTGAGTGAGAGCGAAATGTGCAGTGTGTGGTGAAGATCAGCAGCACGAAAATGGCATTGAGTGAGAGCGAAATGTGGCAGTGTGGTGAAATGAGCAGCACGAAATGGCATTGAGTGAGAGCGAAATGTGTGCAGTGTGGTGAAGATGACAGCACACGAAATGGCATTGAGTGAGAGCGAAATGTGCAGTGTGGTGAAGATGAGCAGCACGAAATGGCATTGGAGTGAGAGCGAAATGTGCAGTGTGGTGAAGATCAGCACAGCGAAATGGCATTGAGTGAGAGCGAAATGTGCAGTGTGGTGAAGATGCAGCCGAAATGGCATTGAAGTGAGAGCGAAATGTGCAGTGTGGTGAAGATCAAGCAGCACGGAATGGCATTGAGTGAGAGCGAAATGTGCAGTGTGGTGAATACAAAGCACGAAATGGCATTGGTGAGAGCGAAATGTGCAGTGTGGTGAAGATGAGCAGCACGAAATGGCATTGAGTGAGAGCGAAATGTGCATGTGGTGAAGATCAGCAGCACGAAAAATGGCATTGAGTGAGAGCGAAATGTGCAGGTGGTGAAGTCAGCAGGCACGAAATGGCATTGAGTGAGAGCGAAATGTGGCAGTGTGGTGAAGATCAGCAGCACGAAATGGCATTGAGTGAGAGCGAAATGTGGCAGTGTGGTGAAGATCAGCAGCACGAATGGCATTGAGTGAGCGAAATGTGCAGTGTGGTGAAGATCAGGGCAGCACGAAATGGCATTGAGTGAGAGCGAAAATGCTGGTGAAGATGAGCAGCACGAAATGGCATTGAGTGAGAGCGAAATGTGCAGTGTTGGTGAAGATGCAGCAGCGAAATGGCATTGAGTGAGGCGAAATGTGCAGTGTGGGTGAAGATGCAGCACGAAATGGCATTGAGTGAGAGCGAAATGTGCAGTGTGGGAAGTCAGCAGCACGAAATGGCATTGATGAGAGCGAAATGTGCAGTGTGTGAAGATCAGCAGCACGAAATGGCATGAGTGAGAGGCGAAATGTGCAGTGTGGTGAAGATCAGCAGCACGAAATGGCATTGAGTGAGAGCGAAATGTGCAGTGGGTGAAGATCAAGCAGGCGAAATGGCATTGAGTGAGAGCGAAATGTGCAGTGTGTGAAGATCAGCACGAAATGGCATTGAGTGAGAGCGAAATGTGCAGTGTGGTGAAGATCAGCAGCACGAAATGGCATTGATTGAGAGCGAAATGTGGCAGTGTGGTGAAGATCAGCAGCACGAAATGGCATTGAGTGAGAGCGAAATGTGGCAGTGTGGTGAAGAATGAGCAGCACGAAATGGCATTGAGTGAGAGCGAAATGTGCAGTGTGGTGGAAGATGAGCAAGCGAAATGGCATTGAGTGAGGAGCGAAATGTGCAGTGTGGTGAAGATCAGCAGGCACGAAATGGCATTGAGTGAGAGCGAAATGTGCAGTGTGGTGAAGTGATCAGCACGAAATGGCATTGAGTGAGAGCGAAATGTGCAGTGTGGTGATAATGCAGCACGAAATGGCATTGAGTGAGAGCGAAATGTGCAGTGTGGTGAAGATGAAGCACGAAATGGCATTGAGTGAGAGCGAAATGTGCAGTGTGGTGAATCAGCGAGGCAGCACGAAATGGCATTGAGTGAGAGCGAAATGTGCAGTGTGGTGAAGATTTGCAGCAGGAAATGGCATTGAGTGAGAGCGAAATGTGCAGTGTGGTGAAGATCAGCAGCACGAATGGCATTGAGGTGAGAGCGAAATATGGCAGTGTGGTGAAGATTGCACAGCTACGAAATGGCATTGAGTGAGAGCGAAATGTGCAGTGTGGTGAAGATGAGCAGCACGAAATGGCATTGAGTGAGAGCGAAATGTGCAGTGTGGTGAAGATGAGCAAGCACGAATGGCATTGAGTGAGAGCGAAATGTGCAGTGTGTGAAGATGCAGCAGCACGAAATGGCATTGAGTGAGAGCGAAATGTGCAGTGTGGTGAAGATAG
>CM010312.1:142198-188117 GCA_001923025.3 Taenia multiceps | reverse complement strand
TGAAGGGGATACTGACAGAGGCAAACTGGTCGGACGTACAAAGCTGCCTATTATAACCCTGGATGGGTTCCTTTTGGCACGCCAATAGGCTCTGCTCTCAAGAAAAGATCTTGCGTGAACTTGATGCAGGGGTCTTGATTTGCTAACTGTGAGTAGCCATCGAGCTCCATCCTTTTTCCATTCATTTCTTTTTGTCAATGCTATCCCCTTAAGTCCATCACTGTTTTCAGGAATCGATGCACTCACCGACGAATCAATTTTTTGGTATTTTGTTTGCAATATAATGCCGTCTTAAGAGGAAGTGCTAGTTGGCATGTATCACTAACCACACCTTTTCACTAAATGTGCAGCGGGCTTCTTTGCATCCCCACTTTGCCAACCTTGACAAAAGGCCGCTGCTTGTCATCGGTGAAGAGTACGTTGACCTGCCGATTGGCAGAATTCTTCGGATTTCTCTGAACTATTTGCTGCCTTGATCACCATTAACGAGAGTTAGCTGGTGGAAGAGGAAGAGGAGTGGAAGACGCAGATGACACCCTGAATAAAATGGTGGTTTCAGTTTCTTCTTTTCATAGGAAAATTTATTCAGCTCTAACACTGTCTTCCTGCTGGCTTATTAAGCTCTGAGTGAGTGGTGTTACTGGGTGCACCGGCATATCAGGTGTCATCGGCTCGTGACAAGTTTATAAAGGAGAAATTGGGAAAGTCGGAAACAGGTCTACAGCCAGACGCTTCATCATCGTATTTATCATCAGTCTCCTCGCACACTCTTCTTCGCTCCTCCATTATGCCAACTATTTGTTAGCTCCTGTCACCGTCACTATTATTGCCGTGCCTGTTGTTTAGTAATAAGGAATTGCCCTTTATTAATCATTAGGTGTTGGAGTTGGTAGAGAGGGAGTGTATGCGGGGATTTTGTAGTGCCCTGTGCCATTGACCAACGACAGGGTCAGTAGTGTTGAGCCAGTTAGGGTGTATGATACAGCTGTTTTGGCTGTCATTGTTGGAGTAGCAACATAGTTTCGTATTCTTTCCCATCTGTAGCGATCGGTACTGCATTTTGCACAAAATGAAGCAGGTTCGGATTACAGCTGCCTTGGTACTTATCCTCGCATCTGCTGTGTTTGATCAGGCCTTCGCAGGCCACAAGTTAAAAAAAATTTGGCAGAAACAGTTTACCAAAGTCAGCGTTGCATTTTTGCTTTGTTTTTCTGGGATTCCCACTCTACTACTGCTAGATTTGGCAGGTTGAAATGCCACGAAATCCAATGTGCTGTCTGAATCATTGTCGTAATTGTGGAAAAGAAAGTATGCTTCACTCTCTTGGTAGCCAGTGCTGAATGTGTGAGCATGCTTAAACAAATCATGTCAACCTCAACTGCTCTGCTTGATTATATGATTTAGTGCAGCTGCAATTATGCAGAACAACCTGTGAAATTTTTACGTCCTGTTACATTCGGCGAAATGTACGCATGCCTGTAACTTAAGTGCTAAGCAGAAGCAACAGCAGGTTCCAAAATGTTCTATTTGATAAGGATATAAATAGATAGATAAATAGATAGGTAGGTAAATAGACAGATATTTAGATAATTAGATAGGTAGGTAGATGGATTGGTAGATGGGTAGATAGATGGATAGATAGATCGAAGCGGAAGACCTTGACAAAAGAAGCTTACGATACTTTGATAAACCTTTGGAAGTAGGCAATTACAGGCCTGAAATCACTTGAAGAAAGGCGCAAAAGATTCGCCGCTACTAAATATACAAATTCGGTGATGGTCCCACTTTTTCTTTAAGATTAATGTGGCATGCAAACAACAGGTTTTGGAGGAAATCATGATGTTTTACAACCCACAAATCAAGACATGCACTTTGATTCGCACCCTCACTGCCGCATGCTTGAGGTCATCTTACTGCATTTTCAAGTGTGAGGTACTATACTACTCATTACAAGCAATATTAGTAGGAGGCTGGGGCTAACGAATCACCTCGCTATCATCCGCGTGAAATTTGTAGCTGAATTGGGAGACGCTAGTCAGTTCAATGCAGATATGGGGGGTTAGTTGAGGTGGCTAGTGATGTGTTAGTCTGGCTAGTATTTCGTCGAGCTACGGAAATTATGGCTGCAGTTGACGCTTTGACTTCGACCAGGTGTCCACGAAGGGATGTAGAGTTGTATGGCTTAAGGCAAACAACCACCTTACGCCTCGACGGGCTATTAAGCCCTCCTAATTGACAGTTTGTGAACCTTTACCAACAAGTGCTTTTGCATTATTTTGGGGACATTAGGTAGTTAATTTCTTGATTCCGGCTTGTGACTTCCTTATGGTATGGGAGGAAGCACTGGCGAGTAATCCCTCACCTAGTCCTTTGCTTTGTCATCTCCACTTATTCCCTCACCTTCCCCTATTTACTTTAAAGCCTAACGTGAAATCCCGGATTGCGTGCGAAAAGACGCCATTACGTCCTTACGGTTCATGCATAACAAGCTTCACTTTCCCCCTCTTCACCCGTCATAAGATAGCTTTTAGCAACGTCGCAACAACCTCCGCAGAACTTGCCTCTTGGTTACGCTGAGCCTAGCACGTCCTCCTACTTACCGGTACTTCATATGGGCATAGATCTACTACATTTACTTACCATCAAGTAAAAACTTAAGCATAGCATTTAATAAATGAAGAGGAGTTGGACTGCTTCGTCATTGCTAATTGGCATCCAATTACAGTAAATTCGTAGAAGAAACCATCTTATTGCATGACCACCTCGAACATAATTAATGTAATGCACTTCGTTTTGCAACCAGTCACACAAACCTAAAAGTGCAACTCAAAGGAGCCATTAATTTGGCCTTTCTGTCTGCAGCCATGCTTATTCTGCAATGACTGACAAGGCTTTTGTGCGTTTTAAAAGGAATTTGTACTGTGCCATAATTAGCAAGTTTGCATGGGTGTTGAAGGAGACGACAGGCAGGAACCACTAGTGCATTTAAATGCATAGGTTACTAGATTGTCTACCCGTCTTTAGCATCAGGAGGTTATTAATGGCTTATAGTGCTTTCACTCCGCGACCGCAAGGAATTTCTGTACATTGCAGTGGAATAGATTAGCAGGTTCCACTGCAAAGTTTTGTAACACTGAGTTTATTTGACAGTTTAGAGATATCTGTTGACGATCGCGTTTTGCCTAATAAGAAGAATAGGCTTCAGCGATTCCACGTATGAGTTCAGAGATCAATAGGTGTAAAGACCAAATACTAAGTTAGGATATGAGCGGAACTGCACTTCATTTACTTTCATTGCGATGTAAGTTTGACCGGCATTAGGCCATGGTCGCCGGTTGGCTTCGACGTACGTTTAAAGCAGTACTTCTGCAAAACAATAATTAAGGTCGGCAAGCTACGGATTGAGCAATGCTTTAGTTTAAAAGCTGAAATAGGACCAAGTTCGACATTGTATAACATTTTCACGTCATGTTGACATAGAACTGATTAGCAGCAAACCCTCTCTGTTGGTACTTCTCGGTTCGCTTTCAAGGCACTTCTCTTAAGCAGCAATAATAAATCGAGCACACCGTCTTTGCAATGAGCGCTGCTTTGGCAAAAAGCACGAGGTAGAACGAAGAGGCCACTGTGCCGCACATGCTTGACTTTTCGCTTCATAACTGACTGGTGTAGACCATGGTGGTGGGCTTCTCTGGTAAACACGTTAAGTATCTCTTTTATAAACGATCATTTCGACACATTAGTTGTGTTTTGCCTCAAGGGATAAAGTTCTGTGCGGTAAAGTATTTTTTAAAGGCTGCTCACACATCTCGAAATCTGTAATAGTGGCTAGATTGTCTTCAGTGGTGAGGCTCATTTTGAATGGAATAAAACCACAAGCAGATGAAGTTGAGACGATATTACCGCTACCGCATCTTCGTCACCATGTCTTCGCGTTGCTAATAGTGACCTTTGACCATCAGGCACTTTGCGTAGAGCTTCAAAGCGGATTTGCACCCTGACCCAATAATTTCCAGGCCAATTTCGAATGCATCATGGCAAAGATTTCCCTCCACGAGCTAATTCCCGTTCTGCAGTAGCGATGAAATTGCACCCGCGCTAAGCCATAATCCCCACATAGTGGTGCATCAAACCTCAGCCCAATTGATCGAAGGGTAGAGTGGTGTGAGGAGGTGCGTAGCCTTCGTGCCTCTGATTGTATGCGTCGCACCGTCAGCGGAGCAATAATATGACTCTAGTGCAATGACCAAAGGCATACAACAGGAGTGCCACCCGGCTGGCCGCGCGCACCGATAGTGGTGGAATCTCAAGCATGACCTGACCCATCTTTCCATGATTGGTTTTGGGCTTGAACGGAGTTTTATTGAAAAGCACTAGGAGCTCCTTAGGCGACATGCACAATTCGCTGTAGTGGGTGTGATGGTGGACCTCCAGACATGGCCCATGTTGGGGAGAATAAGGTGCAAGGCGCAGCATCAACAGCGAAGGCAGACTTGCACTGATCAGACGCATTATCTATCACTGCATTCGTGGTGGATTCTTCCTTTTCAAGAAATTGGTGTTTCAATGTGAATGTATGCCCACAGGCGCGCAATTTAGCAATTGTTGCCATTACTGACAAGGTGTTCAATTTGGCACTTCAAGAGTGAACGAATGAATGAATGGGTGATTGCACAGGCTGCAATTGATGCAATTGATGAAGGCACACTGTGAGGAGGATACCACCTGGTTCGTAGTAGACGGAGGGTTTTATGCATTTAATTCGACCTAACCCATATCATGGTGCGTGGCATTGAAGATGCAACAGAGAGGGCTCAATTCAAGACCTCCATTTGAGCAAGTGTCTCGATATTGCTTCACGGACGGCATTCGCCCCATTGCAGTTGTCAGCAGAATCATGACGCGCATTCAATTGACAGTTCGTATATTATCTGCTCCTTTTAACGATGGTCAGTTCTATTGCATGCTTTTGGCCTATTCATGCACACCTTTTATTTTGGTTTCAGCGGATTTCGTTCCATCACTGCATTGCTCTCAGTGCTGATGATGCAGCAGCCTTTACAGCAGCACGCATAAAACGTCGAGTCGACAACAAGCAAATGTGTGAAAGTAAATGTCGATGTTTCTTCTGTGTCACTTCTAAGGACTGAATGGACAACAGAATAAATAAAAATCGCCTCTTCATTCACCCCTCTGCGTCCATTTGGAAGCGGCGGCGTAGGTGACAAATGAAATCTGGCTCCCATTGCAAAACTTAGGTTAAATAGAGGTGAATGATCGCTCCAATACCTTCCTATACTTCAACTTAGCAGCCGCGATCAGGAGTGATGTCAGTCGCAGATGCATTTATGCCTTGTTACAGAGAACGCTTTAGCTTCATAGTCAGAGGATAGGTTCCTCTGCAGAGCGGATGATTTAAGAGGCATTGGTGGGGTTCTTACACAATCTGCTGCTTATCGTTTGCCCAAGTAGCGGCGTCATCTGCATTCAAAGCCTCTGATAACTCGCAAAATATCGGATTATTATTGCTCTCAAAATGGACAATTAAAAGGAAACCTGGCTGAAGCTGATGAAACAAATTCCATAAGCCTCTTGAAAGCTAATGATGGTGTCATTCAACTAATATCTTTGAATTCTTCGCTTTTCTTCCTGCAATATCTAGCTTTTCTTCAAAGCACATGCGTGGAGTCTAGGAAGTCTAACGCGGTTCTTTGCGCGCGCTTGGAAGCGCATTAGCCATCTGCGACTCCTTTTGCCTTCTGCTTTTATCTTCGTTTCCTCTGCTTCCAACTTTTCTTCCGTCCTCGCCATCCCCACCGACCTCACTTCTGCATCCGCCTCCGCCTCCGCCTCCGCCTCCACCTCCATACTCTTCTTCACATTCACCAACACTTCTTCACCTTTCCTTCAATTCTTTTTGACTTTTTCTTCGCCATCTTCTCCGCCTTTGCCAATGCCTCTATCTCTGCTCTCATTTCTACTAAACCTTGTCATTTTTGGTGATAATCCCCATTCTCCTTTCTCCTCGTTCCCACTTTCTCCCTCCTTCTCCTCCTGCCCTTCCCCCTTCTGCTCATTTTTTACCTTATTTTTCTTTCATGTTATCCTATCACCTTTAGTAACGCCGAGTTCCACCTCCTCTCCGTTGTTTACCTTCCTTGGTTTCCACCGATCTAGTTTGCTTTCACCCTCAAACAAGCACACTCTAATAAAGTGCATGCATCTGGGTGTTTCAGGTGTGCTTCCACACAAGTGTTCGCCTTCTACACAAGACCAAGTGTCCGTAAGCCAGAAGGAGTTAGAGGCTGTAGCAGCGCTCTTTTAACTAACTGCGCCTCTTTCCTTAAGTTAGGATGCCACTCGGATGAATAAATGCTCTGCTATCTGAACAGGGTGTGTTCCAGGAGGCAGGAAAATTAAAACAAACAAAAGCATCACAAGACATTTGCAGCCTCGTCATCTTAATGAATGAAAAGGCACACTACAAAGTGACAACATGCGACACTGAAATGACGTGCGTTCATAAGTTATTCGTTCTTACCAAAAGGAGGTGCTGAAACCAAAAGGGATGGATTGGAGTCCCCTTCAACGATGCGACTGCCCACGACTTGGTGATCGTCACCACTTCACTTGAGAGTATTCAAAGTAAAAACAGTTTGGGACATCACTACAACATGTGCAAAAGCTCGTCTTGTGGTCTGTGTTCTCACACCTCTGTCACCTTACTCGATCCACTCACTCCATGGCTTGTGAAAATCTTTTGCTATCATTTCAGTGCTTTAGCAGATGCAGTAAACAAAGTAAAAGTGCCATCAAACTTTGCATAAATGGTGTGCATTGCAGAGATAAAAATGCGAACAAAGGCAAGGCTACACTTACAGAACTGCTCAGTCCCTTTCGTGCAACAAAAAAAGCCGGTAGATTGGATGGTCTTATCATTTTCTTCTTCCCCGTCTTCCTCTTCTTCTTCCTCTTCTGTATAACAAATATTCTTAATGTCTACAGTGAAAAGCGGTTTCCTTGTCGTACATCACTCCGTTCATCAGTCTGTTTTCCTGGCCAACGCTAGACTCTACTTGGTTAATCAGATGAGATCTACTTGCCGCAGAACTGGCAAGATATCATCGATTCGTAACAGGCCTCAATTTACATATCTCCAAACGCATCCACATCCACACTGCTCGTCGGACGTTTCTTTTGGAGTGATCATCTTACCATGGAATGATTTCGTGCTGTTTGCCGTGTCTAATTTGCAAAAGTACAGCAATGCGATTGAAGATTCACACACATTTATTTCTATGGAGTAGCCTGAGCGCAATGCAAAACACCTGCGTCGTCTGCGTCATCTGCTTCCATTCCTCCATTAAATGCCACACAAAAGTGTAATTCGTCCCTCCCCTCATCAATGTGACAAGTGTTGACACTTTCCCATCCATACGGGAATGACACTATCAAGGTCCCCACTTAGCAGTCCTCACATTGGATACATTGCGATTGCGACTAAAGCAAGCTCCTGACGACGAGGTGGCAAATCCTCTCCACGACTTCTAGGCCGTCTGACGAACTCATTTGCATGCTCACTTCTCGTGTGCAGTCACCAAAGATGCTTGAGACACTGCATAAAATGAATTGCTTCAGCGCCAAACGTATACTGATGACTGGATAAAGAGGTTCGAGCTAATTGTCTGTGAGCAAGTGGTCAAAGCTTAGCTTGACATTAGCTATTAGCTAGCAACCTCACATATAGGGCAGTTTGTAACAGAATTGTTAACTGCTCACCCCTACAAAGGTTGAGTTCCTCTGAGTACGCTAACAAATCTCATTGTGGAGGTGGGGGCAATAGAACGATAGATTTGTGAGCTTTGGTAAAATTGTTGAAAGTGGGGTCGGTGAAGCCATGTTACGTGGGCTAACAATGTCTTTTCTGTGGTGTGGTATGTGAACCGTTTATTTAGGGACATTTTAAAGGGTGGGTATTGCTTGAGCCGAACAAAAGCTGGTTGATGCAGCACATTAGAGTAGTGCTATCAACTCTCCCTAAAATGAATCCTTGGTGACTTGATGCACCCATGTCATATCTTTTTACGCTTTATTGAATCTTTGTTTGATTCCAGTGGAATCGACGTTGGCACTTCATTTTCCCTAAAGCTTCAGAATCCCGTTCTGTTTGGGGTAAGGAAGGCAGGAGGACGATTAATTTAAAAGGGCAGCAATTGCTATCAACGTTAAGCTAATGCATTAAATTGATGTTTCTTTCCGATAACTGGTTGCTGTGCGATTGGGCTAAAGTTTTCACTTCCATGTGAAGTCAGCTACGAGACAGTCAACGACACACAAGAATACTTGGAGATTGTTTGCTGTAGGCAGATATCCTCTTTGCCGTTGTGAGTCCTTAGTATGGGAGAAAATTCGGCTTAGTTAATTGTCAGGTAAATAATTGGTGGTGGGTAAATTGGCATGGGTGATCTAAGATGCTCATGACGTCCATTGGGTTGCGCCGTCTATAAGTAAGAATGATATCAACCCTGTGTTCGATTGGCACTCAGTGAGGAATTTAATTACGGATGGTAGGCCAGCCTATGTGCTGATTTCAGCAACGTGTCCGCGCATTGTTATTTGCGAACAGACGCGTATTCCTCCATGGTGTTTGATTTGCAGGCGTCATTTTCGGTTGGGTTTCGGTTGTTATTCTCAGTTTGAAGTTGAAGTCTACTCATTTGTACCTCATCGAAAGTGTTCTCATCTGGTCAGTTGCTTTTATTTGACGCCTCCGAATTGTGTCAACTATTCAATTCTACCTCGCCTAGCGACGAGGAATGCGACGCAGCAAAAGCAGTGACAGACATCTAATTGTTAAATTAACACCTCTACCGCCTTTAGCCTTCCAATACGGTACCGCAGCCACGGCCGTCAACGTGGGTCTCGCCGATGGCTCCTTCGACGTCTCTGCCTCCGTCTGCCACTGTATCGCACTCTGCGCTCCCACAGGCACCCCGTGTCTTTCGTTGTGTTTCCATTCTACCAAACGCTCTATTTTAGTGATATCGTACCCCTAGCTCCATTTCTTTGCCCCTTTTTGTTTTGGGTAGTGCAGATGCATGATCTTGCTGATGAGTATCGGCCAAGGCTACTGCTGAAGTATTGATGACTCTTGTTGTCCTCTAATACGAAGTCGCTGCAACTGACGATGGTTCTGCTACTCTCGCTGCTTCCTCGTTGCCTACCAGTGGGATCATGGATTTGGTAGTGCGGAGTCTAGAGGTGGCGGGACCGCTCGTAAATGTGATTTTTGCTGCTCGTTGACCCCTTACAGAAAGGAATGGGAAGGAAATGAAGGGCATTGATTTATTTTAAACGCAAGTCTTCTCTTTTATTTCGCAAATGCTGTTTTCAATCAAATTTGGCCCATTTGCCTAGTTAGTAGTAATTTTCAATTTAATCCAAATGTTTCATTTATCTCTCTTTTCATACTAGCCGATAGTTGGTGGGGATTTTTCCGCCTGACCATAACATCGATTTGACCTCATATTTCCTTTGCTGATGCTTTGTAGTGGTGCCTGTTCTGCGTCGTAAAGGTGACCCCTGCCTAGGCTACCCTTTCACAAATAATTGTGGGCTGCTGTCCTGTCGTTGAATGCGATAAGGGTTTTGCTGTTCCAATTGGGTTGATTGGGTTGGTTGAACTCTACCTCGTTGTGTAGGCGTAGGCGCTGGACATGTCCTTGTCTGTGACTAGGTTCTTAGGGTAGGCTAAATGTGCGCCTCTTTGCTTCGTCGAAGCGATTTTTAAAGTAAGCATTTTTCAGAATTGATTGGACCTCTTCATTACGGAGAAGCTAAAACACAGAAGCATTTAATTTATGCGCATAATTTGATCGTCGTGGTTACAGTTTTCTGTCATGCAGGCGTACCCCAGCAGCCGCAATTTTGAGGAACAGTGCTTCGGTAGCTGCTATTCTAGGTCTTGCAGATGCGGCTTGCATCCGTTTTACCATTTTGCAGCCAAGTACTTCGTTTGTGGTGCGGTTAGGAGGTGTCGGTGTTTGAGTGCAGCCATGTTGGCGTTGCTACTGATGACATCTCATCCTATTTCTCCGCCTGCTTCTTCTGACAAGCAATAACCAGCCACTCTTCCTTGTCCTATTGCTTAGTAATCGGTGGAGTAGAAGAAAGATGTGGCAGAATAAATGGTAACACAGATGCAGCATCAGGAATGGGTGATGGGTTCTTCCCCGTAAAACTGGTATCCAACGCTTACAGAGAGGAGTGAATGGTTGTGAGTTCGTACTCACCACAATGTGTTGAGGCTGAAGTGGTATGCAGTGGGGTGATTGCATACTGTTGAGGAGTAGTTTGGATCACGTAATGCATTAATAGCTGGGAACTATGCAAATGTGTAGCGCCTAACTGCTGCTCTACCTTGTCCAAGAGGATCACCTAAATTGCGAAAGTGCTTTTTACTGTTGACATGAGGGCTACTTCCTATCAACTTCGGGTAGAATGTAGTTGAGCGATTAGCTATAGAATGCTGTTGCATCCTACGATCATGATATAGCCTATTCAGCCGCTAGACTAGCTTTAATGGTAGGTGTCTCCCCTGACTTGACACCTCGTTGTACACTCGCGTCCGCAAGAGCATGTGGTTATCAAATCCGGTCTTATTGAGTTCCTCGAAGTCATCCAATGAAGCAAGCCAGCAGGCAAGGAAGTAATCAATCAGGTAGTCAATCGACACACTAAGCTGGAATCGTCATATGAGCTGTGACTATCTTGCTAAACGTTCTACGCCTCATGACTATGAGCGTCATAGTGAAAGCTCTGACGGCACTGGACATGCAGCGGATATTTACCCTCATCTACTTCCTCTTCGCTTATCATCAGTGGATTCGTACTCACCGCCGAGGTCAGTGGGTTTGGCGCATTGCCTGGCCGCAGTGGACAGTTGTGGTTGGTAAGATTCACTCTGTGACTCCTTAGATACTTACGCAAGGAAGACGCGTTTTCCACCTCACCGGTGCCTCCCATCCACTCCCTTTGCAAGAGATTGCTCGCCACACTCACGTCATTCACTTTTGCCCTTGAAGTCGCCATTGACATGAACGTGGAGGACGCTATTGATGCCCTCGCCAAGAACGCCAATCTTGGATGCTCTGCCACTACCATCAACTGCAGCATCACTCACTCAACGTAGGTCCCCATGCTAAAGTGAATTATCGACCTCTACTTCTGTCTCATTTTGCCAATTTCTACAACCATCTTCTTCCATTTTTGCTTGATCACAACAGCGGACACAAAATTGGAAGTTGTGAGGCACAAAGCAGATAAAGAGGGCGGAAGAGTGGGGTCAGGAGAAGGAGGCGATGAGGGTGAAGAGGATGTGGAGAAGTTTTCACGGTGGAGGCGTTGCCACACCAGTGGGGAAACGAGAAAGTTCTAGGTAGGCTTCACGTTCTCCCCGTTACTGATGTCTTGCAAAGTGCGGAGAGCAGTACAACTCTATCCTCCGTCGACATTGACGGAGCCAGCAGCACCGTCAAAATCGCAATCTTCGGTGGGTTGCATGCATATATTCAAATGAACAGCGTGAAGCCAGACAGCAGCACCTAGCTAATGACCGTCTGCCTTCATTCCAGTGGTGAATTCGTCTGTGTATGCGACTGAAGAGGATGTTTTGGTGTCGCCTTAATACAAGTTGTGATTAGAATCCTCGTTCCTGTAATTATAGTCCACTGTTTGTTGCTCAACGAAGTCTTGTTACTTCTGAGTGAGATGTGGATGACGGTGCGATGGATTGGTGGTGTGGGACAGCATTTAAGCGGGTGGAGGGAGAGGCGAGTGTAACAATCAAGCCATCGGAGAGATTGGCAGGCATGCATAAAGACAGGCAGTTTGGTAGATGGATGAAAACGTGGGTGGTGGTACACCTTTATAGCTTTTGGCGAATTCCAAAATGGCAAGGCATAATAACGGATTGGTAATGTTAACCGCGATGCATAGACCGTATGCCACCTTTCGAATGAGAAGCTGCATGCGAAATGTGCGCTGAAACCAGGTAGGATGCAACTGTATCAGATAAGTCAATTTTGGGGTCGATCGACGAATTGGAATGTAGCGAAATGTATTGGTGCTGCCAGATTCCGCAACCTGAAATACCCTTCATTTACATGCAGCCAGTGGGGTGCTTGCTCAACCAACTCATGCACAGTGCATTCCACGGTAGGGGAGATAAACAATAGTATCGAGTTGCTACTTACTTGGAGGTGCTCTCACTCCTAGGGGTAACTAAACCCGTATCTTCTTACGATCCACAAATAGGTAAATTGCAGGCAATTTGCACATCTTGCGCATTGAGACCTGCCACACAATTGTCCGGATTTCAGTAGTATTGCCACTGGCAATATGACGAGGGTTGAATTTCATTTTGAGTCGTACACTTGACCACCACTATTGGGAGTAGTGCAAGCGGCCATCCGACCAGGCTGAGGCAACCAAGCTTGCTACGCCTTCAGCCTCTCAGGTGTGCACTGCAGCCCAGAGACAGAGCTCATTACGTGGCGACATGCTCTCGCAGGTGCCTGTGTCTCGTCTGTTATTTGACGGGTTATCTTGCGCCCTCGGTGACCACAGTCAGGGTGCAATTGGTAGTGCGAGTGTCAACGGTGTCTTTGAAATCCGGTTCACTCCCTTCTAAGGTTAATTCGTCTGTTCTCCTCGAAGCCGTTCCCACGTGTTGCTCCAATTCCTTGCCCTCCACACCCATCCACTCACCCACCCACTTGGGAGTGACAGCACGAGGTAGAACATCAAATAATCCCATGCAATTGCCAGCGTTCATTAGTGTTAGCAATTGGTGATAGAGTACTTATTTGGGTGTGGGATTGAAGCAGCAGTAGAATAGAAGCAACCTCTGACGTTACAAATAGACGCATGTGCTCATTGACACGCTGATTCTGTTTGGTTTAGCACAAAATACGCGAATTTGATGACATCAGTAGCATTGGTGCGCATGCGCCTACAATTCATCAATTTCGATCAGCGGAAAGAAGGCTGTGTACCCCGTCGATGTGCTCCAAATTGTCAGTCACCCATGCATCCATGATGGGGAAGTTAAGTCTAATGACCTGTCCCTCGTTGCTGGTGCAAGGAGGGTGGTGCGCTCTGCTAGCTGGAGAGCCTGCTTATCACTGCCTGAGCGTATAACTGTGATGGTGGCATAATCGTTGGCACTTTATGCCCATTTGCTTTCGCTGTTTGGCTTCTATTCATTTGCTGTTCAAGTTGAACTTGGGCTGGGGCTGCGCTGCCTATCCTGTTTGTTATCAGCTTCTTGGATGATGATGGGTCACAGCATGCTGGACTTGATTTCCACTACTTTCCTCACGATGTTTTGGAAGCAATTTTGACCTCTCCCGTTTAGTTCCTGCCTCACCTACTAATCATGTTACAAGACCTGTGACTGAGGTGGCTGTTAAGCAGTGAAGGGCTTCCGTCGGTATTTCTCTAGTCAGCCTCTACGGAATGGATTAATAATAGCAATTGTCGTTCTATAAATGACCCACTAATTCACAAAGGCGTAAGTCTTTGAAGTGGCATCTGTCGCGGCCACGTACTTCACATGGTGTCAAAAGGTGTCTAGCGCATATGTGGATTGGCTCACCCCTGTAGGCGTTCACATTGAAATGTATGTGTGGGCTCATTGGCAGTCTTTTTTGATTGATCAAAAGTTCTGAGGTGCTGGTCGTTGTAATAGATAGGCTGCAATGGTTGCAATATACCGATCATGAGAATGTTTGATAAGTTGCTGGAGTTCAACAGCTGTTCTGTTGACCATGCTACAGGAATCGTTTATCACAGACTTTACTTCCTGCAGCTTTTGACAACACGGAAGGTACCGGATCCGACTTCAGTTCTTCCATTCAGTTGCTGGTTTAGAACCTTCACCGGTTCATGGTTTGGCTAGGTGCATGCACATCCTCGGGTCAAGCAAAAGCTTGCTCACTGGGTTGTCACAGTGCAGATCATTTTGGCATACTGCTCTTTCTGAATCTGGTGTACTTGCCTCAGCTCATATCGCCGCCTCTTCCTTGGTTCCATATCACTCGATTTGTTTAAGCGATCCTTTGTGATATTATTTCCTAGACGGGCATTAACTCGCCCCCTTCTGCTTCTTGCACAGCACTGCCAGTGCATTCACCAACACCTCATCTTTTCGTAAGAGCAGTGGCAGCCGGATCTCGGCTAATCCATGTCCTAATTAATCCAACAGACTTTGGTGCACGACAATGACCTTGCTTTGCATCGATCACCCAGATTTTATGCCTCTTGATGGTTGGGCTGAGTGACTACGTGGCAGATTGGTTGGCTTGTGCTAAGAACTTTAACTCGTTGCGATTGAAGCCCATCGCCAATACGACCTGAGGAGGTATGTTAATCTCCTTTTATTAGTCAGCCGCCTCTCCTCGCTATCGATGGCCTCCAACTTGGCATTCCCAGCCATGCTCGCACCTCCTCTGGTAGCTGATAGTCCTCAGCTGAAGGGAAACCTCTTGCTACCCAATTCCTGACCATTGCAGCACATTGCATCAAACACTTTCTCTACTGAGCTGTCACTCGCCCCACCAAATTCTCCAAACGCTCATTTGGAAGGCTTTCCTACAGGCAGAATTCCACCCTATTCAGTGAGAAGCAAGGTGCCTTAGCGCGATGCCACCACCGCATCAATTGCACCAATCTTCCCGACTGACCCAGAAGAACAAAAATGAAAGATGGATGGGTGCCTTTGAAATGACCAACAATTTAATAATTCGCCAGTGTAACGTGTTCGGCAGACTGCATCTATGCTTTCATCTCCCGAAGCATTTTAAAACATCAGATTGCGCGGGTACCTTAACCACCGATGCATGGAGGGTTGCATGACATTGCGATGGAGATCAGATCGCAGATAATCACAATCACACCTGCCACCAGAGCCATTTTCTCCTCATTTTTCCGTATCCGAACTTCTCACATCGGGTCAGCAACTTTCAGTGGGCGGAAACACTGCTCTACTGACTCATTAGCAGTAGTCGATTAGTCCTGCCTAGTCTCCAGCACTGCCATCGGCGCTGAGATGTAAATGGTAGAGCAGATGAAAACACTTCCATGGGTTGACCGAAATCGGTAGTCCAAATGGAAGTGTTAGTGGCAGGAGAAGGAAAACGCAAGTCATCCAACAAATGATGAGCTTGCTTGGAGTATGTGAGCGAGCCCATCTTCTGGGTCAAGTATATGTCAACCGTCACATTGCATAGGTGGGTTCGCCTGTCACACACGTGCATCGCATTGAAGGAAAAGGAGTGAAGACTAGCAAGTAGGAAGGGGAGGAAGTGCAACCGGCACTAACGCATGTTCTGTCGGGATGGCTATACGATTTTAGCTCCCAATTCCAGAAGAGGTTGAGAGTGGGCGAGAAGGAAAATGCGGTGGTTTGGTCAGTATTACACCAGCACCGATCCTGATCATGCCTGGTGGTAGAAGTGCACATCTCGTGTGCATTCCCATGACATTCAGACTACTGCCTTCATTTTACGGAGCTTGATGTTCAGTACTTGGGGACTGAATACATTCCATTTCTGATGCAATTCTTACAGTAAATCCTCCTCCTCCCATCCTTCCTGTCGAACGTGCGGCATGAACTAGCAGTTGTGGACTGATCTCGACCACCGATTAACAGGTAGCGACTGGTGAAAGAAGTTGCCGCGACTAGTGGTGCTGTGATGCATGACATGAAGTGTGATTTCTTGGTCTCGTAGACAGAGCAGGGCTTACGTGCAGAGTAGATGACCAAAATGAAGGTGGCTAATGCCTAAAGCATGACTGCAGTTGGGTGGTCTGGATAGGTGAGTTATCCGTGGTTTGGACTGAAGGGTCACGACTGATGGCTAGATGGTTCCAGCTTCTCACCCTCTCCCACGCGCTCACCCTACAACCTCGGCTCAGACACGCACAGCTTGCTGTCCTGACAGTGACAGCAGGACCCCAGATGCGTGTTCGCGCCATGAGACCATTAGTCCACAAGCAATACTGGTGGTCTGCTAACACGTGTAACACGTTTGTGTCGTGTTTACCGAGACTCAAATCTGACATGGAAGCACGCATGCTTCGTATGAAAACGGGTATTGGTTCTGTGGCTAGAAACAGAAAGAGCCTTGGTTTAGATGCAAAATAGGAATGGGCTTGCATTCAGGTAGGATCAATGCAAGCGTCCAAGACTTACCACTTTTATGCAGGCGTCTTCGTTGTTTTGTGGAGGAACAAGCAATGCGCCAATTAGTGCGGTGATAGTGCCCCTATAATGAGTGTGGTGACGATGCGAATCAACTTTTGCAAATGCTCACACTTTCGAGCCCACCGACATTGATGCGGAGAAGTCACCAATTCCGGCACCTGGATTCGCGGCGTACTGTGGAGAAAGGCTGCCACCACTGCTATGCCCCATAGTGACGCCACGGCAAACGCCTTTTCTAAAGGGCTCTTTCTGATACAAATCACGTGACGCGCGCAATCCGATTTTGCAGGAAGACTTCCACGAGCTACACTAATCGCTTCGCCATTACTAAGGGGCAGAAACCGAGTAGCGTTCAATTTGCAGATTTGAGAATACGCGTCATAATCATCCTCTTAGCTCTTCGTGTAGCCACCCGGTATTAGTAGTCATTTGATGGTTTAAAAAATCACCTCCATACTCGGACGAAGATCGTTTGAAATGCTGCTGGGCAGAGGTTGGAGCCGTATTCCCTCTCTCAACAAACTTTGGCGTAGAATGACGCAGTAACATTACTCAAGTCTTATCGAATCGCCCCGACAGTAAGCACGCTAAGAGGAGAATCGTGAGCCATCAACTCCCATTGTCTGCCCACCTATCCTTCTGCCTATCTACCTGTGTGCAAGCTACGTGAGATAATACAAATGAAACTTCATCGGAAGGGAGGGATTAGTCGAGAGAACGAGAAGACGATTATTCTGATGCACTAAGTCGATCACATTGGACTGGAGCGTCTAGAAGCGCTCTGAGGTAACGGTTCACTTTACCTTATTATATTTCTCCCATCTGTCCAAAATCAGTGACGATGCAAGCACCAATTTTCAGGATGGTGTACAAACTGTAAGTCACGTCTGAACGACTGCCAGAGATGACTTGACGACAGCTGCCATAGTGGCCATCCGAGAAGACTGTTTGAATGTGGTGTGGCTGAAGCCACTTTGTCTTTTGTCAGTTGCGTTCCCTAAGACGGGTGTCGTGCAATTTGATGAGCATAGAGGTTTCATTGGATTGAAGGGCTTCCATCAACTCCTTCCTCACTGTAGGGAAGAGGAGACAATCAGGCGTTTCACAATGTCCTCACGGCATTGTTGGCTTACCGGGTGGGTCTAGGAGCAGTTTTTGGTGTGCCAGCCTAGGCACAGCACGCAGGTCAGTGGGTATGCGAATGGTTTTGGATCAGAATTATCCCCTTTCAAGAGGTGAGTCAGGCAGCCCCGTGATGCGTGGGTGACGGAGATGAGGTGCGAGTAGAGTTGCGATGAGTAAGATGCAAATTATCTGAGTGTAGCTGTGTAGTAGAAGAAGGGGAGACTCGAAAGATGCATTCCACCCATTTATCCACAATTTCGTATAAATTGGGAGAACCACGCCCTAGCGATGGACAGGTGACCTTAGATCACCCCAAATTTGTTGCTTCTCACAAGCGGAGTGGATATTATGGGGATCCCTAGCTGAATTACCAATGCGCTCACTACCCACTTAACGTCACCCGTAGGTGTTAATTTCAGCAGCCTTTAGCACCTGTCTGGTTAGGTTTTGAGCTGGTGAACTGCGCACACCTCGGTCATTGTTATGAAACGCCGTCATTCAGTTTTGCCAATTTAAGGTGTGTTTACGCGATCTTACCACGCAGGGAAAAGGATCTATAATAATGAACCCTTCTCACGGGTAGGTTTTGTGGCACCGAGTTTTCCCGTGAAGAGGGGCATTGGACACCTAACTATCCAGATTACTAGTGCTGTCTGTTACTGATGCCGTGGGTGTAATCCACACCTCCGAACTGCATCGAGTGGTGGGAAGTGAAGCTCCGAGGCGATAGTTAGGTGTGCAGCATACAAAGGAATCACGACTGACAGATGCGTCCGTTGTGCACCACAAACGCCCGCGCGAAAGAGGCATGATCTCCAACGGCTGATGCGGAGTGTACTTCAGGAGTGTGGGGACGTGAGTGAACGAGGAAGTCATCCAAAAATAGCCAATGCATTGTAAGCTTGCTTAGCAAATGTTTGATGGCAATAAAAGTCACCTCTACCTGCAGGTCTGGCATGCAAACAAGTGCTCACTACAGTCTCTCGTCGGCACTGCACAGGCGATAACAGAAGTGCATACAAAAGATCACACTAAGGTCTTTTGAGGCCGAGTTCCATTGTTGTGCGTCTATGTGGCGTGTGAGTAACCTTGGTAGATTCTCTCCACCTGTTAAATGCAGGTGTGAATGCCTGTACATCCTGCTCTCCAGTAATGTTTTGCGAAGCCTGAGGTGCTAACTCTCCTTGCCACCTCTTGAGTGTTTTAATGCCACAGAGCTGTGACACGCCAATGAGGCTAACCACAGCCTGCCCAGGCTATCTGCGAAGAATCCAGTGCAATAGGGATAAGTGTCGCTGTTCTTTGACCGTCCTTTCAACCTCCTCTTTCGGATTATCGTCATGAGTGCTCTCTATTCACCTCCACGATGGGAGCGTAGCCATCTGCTGCCTCTCACCCGGTTCACGGGTGATGCGAGAGCCTTGCAACTTCTCTGGAGGGGACTCAGATACCAGTGTCCACTATCTCGAATTTTGTTTGATGGAAGAGCTTGGGTGGAAAAGCCTCGTTAATCAATCACTTGACCCAGTCTAGACCGTGCTCATTTGCCTAAGCTGATGCTATAGTGCATTTCGTGAACACAGACACCAATAAGCTCCTCTTAGCTTGCTCTGAACAAGCGTTTTTGTGCAGCTCTGCCTCCACAACGCCCTGGAAGTGGTACGGCTCTGAATGGTGCCCGTCATACACCCTCAGAAGAGGGAGACAGTCTTGGTGCAACACATGTATGTGGAGAAACCACCTCTGAGCGTAAGTCTCCATACTTATCATCAATGGCCTCATAGACGGGCACATCCCATTCCTTCCAACGTGCAGTTGCTTTCCGTCCGCCCGCCCGCCCGCCCGCCTAAGTGTTAGTTCAGTTAGTTCCAGTCACCGTCCACCTCGGCCCCATGGTCATAATTGCAAAGGATTTGCTAGGAAAGCAAGTTTATCTTTTAAAACCGCCGAACGACAATGTCTGCGATGCAGCAGCGACCCTCTCTTATAAGATAACGACGAGTCAAATCGTGCTTTCTCCAGAAATCGAACTGGACAGCAATGTTAGTGGCAAATCGTAACGTGTCAAGCAGTGCGGCAACAAATTCCCAACTGTTTGTAAGCTATAATGGCAGAGCGGAGTCATACACATGAACGGAATGGTGACGCGATCCATACATAGGAAGGCAGTATGGAGAAACCGGTAAAATTGGAGGAGAACAGAAAGGCGTGAGGCAGATATAATGGTGACAAGGGAAAGGACTTGCATGATGCCATTGACAATGCCAAAGCTTTGGCTTTTGATGATGTGCTTTGTGGTGAAGGCAAGCATTCTACCGTGCTGGATTGTTCACTGAAAACCGAATGGATTAGAACGTGAAGAAAGGGGAGGAGAGGGGGAAAAGACCTCATGATTGCAGAAAAGTTCACATTCAACTAATTCGCCTTGCAGTTCATGAAAAAGGGGGGAAATAAACCCAGATTTTGTTCGAGGAACAAAAAGCGCATGATAGAAGCAAGCGTGGCAATTGGAAGGATAAGGAGGATTGAGAGCAAAGTGAGGTAACAGGAATAATCCAATACACTCACATGGTGCCCCATGTAGTTATAGAGCATGTGAATGAGACAGCTGCCTTTTTGATAAGACACTGCGTCGAAGATCTCCTCCACTTCTTGAGCACTGTTCACTTCAACCTAAGTGAAAAGGGCAAGAGGTCGGGCCGTTTTCTAGTGCACATGAAAAGGCGAGCAGCTAAGTAGCAGAAATGGGTGAAGTGCAATGCAAACCTCAATGGGATGACTGCTTTTCAGTTCGTCTAACTGCAGTGCTCGAGTGTAATCCGACGACACGAAGTGGGTCTAAAAGCAACGAAAATCAACCACTTGGAAAGGGTTCGAAGCAGAGCGAGCTATGGAGAAAATCAAGCGTAGGGCAGGCAAAGTAACCCATGAATGCCGACAAATTTAAAGGTGAGGAGAGGTGCACCACTAGACTGCGTCCAGGTCGACTGCAAACCCGATGGAAATCAAGCCCTTAAGCAATAATTGTGGCTGTCATCCCCGAATGCAGACAGCTCATCTCTACCAGATGAATTTTGGGCTGGTCATGAGACATCGGCACAACGGCCCATCGTTTACCGCTGAGA
Source organism: Taenia multiceps (assembly GCA_001923025.3). NCBI lineage: Eukaryota > Metazoa > Platyhelminthes > Cestoda > Cyclophyllidea > Taeniidae > Taenia > Taenia multiceps. The sequence goes on along the minus strand of CM010312.1, from coordinate 167,600 downwards.
AATGAAGGCAGATGATATGAGTCTGTGCTGCGAGAGCAGATGCATCTATGCTGATGTACGCCCAATGTGGAGACAGGGAATGAGGTTCCTTCTCATCCGCAAGCGAATAGCATTATTGCAAGCGAATGCAATTGCCCATCAGACGCAAGAGCGTCACGTCTGACCAGTTGTCCAAAATCATGTACCAACTCGACTGACCGGACTTGGAACAAAACAGATGTTAAATGTCCCTAACGTGAAGACCAAATCACGCCCTCATGACACGCAAACACCTGGACTGCGATAGTTGATTCTTGTCTGATGGCCGAGTGGTAACCCCTCTTTTCCGACACGAAGACACTTCGTTGCGAAAACCAACACAAGATTCCGCCATGATCTTTGGTCAACTATCATCTAGTGAGATGCCGACGGTTACCGCAACGCACCGACCACGAAGGTCCATCTATCAGTCATGAACAATTAAATGCTTCGACTGTGGCGCTCGAACTTCCTCCGAGAGGCTAGTGGTGGGTGTTTTATCCTCCCACTGATCCACCACAAAGTGGGATCTGGGTGTGAATATCTAGGTGAATGCAGTTGATGATGGGTAGGCTTCAAGACATCGCGAAGTTGACCACGCACCTAGCGTGAATAATCAGCAGTCCACCGGTGGGAGTGCCGAAGCGTTGCGAAACGGCGCGAGCATAATTCACACTCGACTCGGTCCCATCTCAACAACCCACCAGCTATCACTACCAGTTATTTTACCGGTTGGAATGACTCACCCAAATATCGTAGTCAGGAAAGCAATGGTCCACAGCAAGATATTCGGCCCACGTGGCGAAGCCTTCCTTAAGCCAGAGGTCTGTCCACCACGACATGGTCACGAGGTTGCCAAACCACATGTGTGACACCTCGTGCGCCACTGTCAACGCAACGCTCTGTCTCGACAAAAGGGAGGCGTTCTCTGGATCGATTAATAGCGCCGTCTCTCTGGAACGCGGACAAATGCAAAGACGATAGATGAGAAGGTCGTGTGGAAATGGTACTCGCCCCACAACATCTGAGGACCAATATTGGTAGGAGTTTGTCTTCCTCCAGGGAAGACAAACTCACCCAAACTCTAACGCTGAGCATCCTTGACAGTGGCTCCACAGAGCGGGTGTGCAGTCACCGAGCAATCGAGTGTGGCTACTATCAAGGCTGCAGGACTGAAATGGGAGCTTTCCAACCGTGGCCAAAAAATCTGTGTCAATTAAGCACCAAGGTCTCCTGTCTGGTAGGTGCGATGAAGAGACGTGTCTCGTTGTTTGTAAATGAGTCGCCACCCACAGCGGTCATGAGGTGTCAGTCAGCATAATTGCCATTACTGGTGTCCTTGTGGGTGAAGTGAAAAAGGAGCTCCAAAGCTACCCAACCAATGATTCTGTTGTGGTGAAAAAGCATATTGCATGTTCAAGGCTTGGTATGGTCGATATGCCAGCGTACCCTTACCAAGGAACACCGTGGCTATTGACTGACGACGATGCCATATTTCTCAATTCCTACTTTACCAGACTTTATCACTGATGCACAGGTCCACATTGGGAGATTGAGGGGGTTAAGAAGCCCACAGACGTCTGCTCACGTTTCAACAAGAGCACGTCCACGATGTCAAAGGGCTGACGTGCTCTTACCTGCTAATCCAGCTCAAACTGCACTCAAAGAACTGGTGAGTGGGGTGCATCAGGACGCAGAAGGCACCTAAATAGCCAAACGTACGCAACGGGCTCAATAGGGCATCGAAATAGACAGGCAGCAGAAATGGAGGTCAAATCTCACCCAGTCAGTCAGACCCCTTGATAGGATGAATAGTGTGGCAAAAATAGAGGCAACACTATGCTTCCGACAACTCACCTAAAGGTCATCAAGCCCCAATTTTCCATACCACTGCAGTCAAAATCGGGAATGGCCACTAGATGCAGTTTGGGCAGTGCATAAGGGCATTGAAAGAGCTCGGTGTAGAAGGCTAGTGATTTCTTTGCCACCACCAGTGCATGCTGTCCAAAGTTGCGCTTGCCCAGCGGTGCATAAACACGAATTTCGATTCGCTTCGGCAACGAAATGGCCGAATATACGTTGCTGATGGTGTTGTTTGGAACAGTGGTAGAGATATACTCGAAGTCCCCCAACACCATGGCAATGCTGTAGGTCGCCATGACTGGAGTGCGATCAAACGTGATTTTGACGTAGTTGTGACCATCAGGTGGTTTGCTGCAGCCTTCCGGTGTTGGTACAACGACACGGACGATTTCAGGCTGCAGAAAATTGGAAGAAGTTAAGTGCAAACGTCACTATCCCGTATTAATTAGTGTAAGCTCAACAGTCTTAACTGCCTTAACATGTTAAAAGTCTGTTCGCTGGTACTGGATCAATCTATTGCGAATTCAGCGGTGACATTCATCGACGCATTTGTGACACGCAGCCTTAGTCCGAAGACATGCCTTAGTTCCAACAACTAAGGCGACATCAGCTTTACCAAACTCGAATCTGAGCGGGCGGAGTTGGTGGTAACCGAAAGCTCCCCATCGAGCATGCGTTAAGAGCAAATGCGGAGGGATAAGGCATGATTCCTCTAAAACTCTTCTCACAAGCAACACAGCCATTAGCCACAACATGATCGTGAAGGAGGCAAGACCAGAACGGGTTTAGCATGAGGAAGGCCAGCGTTGCCGAAATCGGGGAAAAAGATTTCGACAAAAACACAATGCAAAGTAGGTAGAACATTGCACTCCTGCTTTCCTTCACGCCGTCTTACAACTGAGCAAGTAGAATGAACCCGAGTGATGTTAGCGTAATGTGAATGCTGTGCAGAGTACGCCCAGTAAAAGTCAGTCCGTCCTCAGTTCTGTGGCTCTCAGCTGAACTCGCCCTCCTGTCGAAACAGTTTGTTTAACGGAAAAGGAGTGAGTCAAGAGACATTGCACAAATTTGCACGAAAGACGCCTAATCATAACTACCAAAATGAAATGATTGATTGTCCCTCCCCATGATGCAAAGTTGCCATTGCACTGCACCACTTTCCGTCTATTCGTTGGGTGTGCGGATGGTACCAAAGCATCTAACGCCTGCTGTCGCAGGGATATGGCAATGACTACAAGGCTTAAAGGCGACACTGGTTTCAAAACGTAGAAGGCCATCTAACTTGCTGCGTTATGCTGCCCACACTGGCTCTGCACCGTATGCCTTGATCCTGTGACACCAGTTCGTACTTCTAACCTCTCACTTATTCATGCTTTGCCATAAATGGTAAAGTGCGAGGCATTCAGAGCCTTCCTACCAATCAGTTTCCAATGACTTCAACGGGGGGGGGGGGAAATAGGACTACTCCATCTCAAATGGAGAGGAGGAATGCCACTCAGCAGTGAGTGAGCCGAGAAGCAACAATGACAGGGGGGAGTGAGTAGAAGGCGAGGACCATTTCGCGTATTTGAAAGAGACACATGACACTTGCGTGAAGGATCGTGGTGATCATTGCGCAGACTAACCAATTCAGGAATGATAAATTGGTGGCCTCACATGAACTTAACATGATTTCTGACACGAGTTCATCCTTGAAACCAAAATGGAACAAATACGACGTTGTCTCAGTGGTACCTTACACCCAATAGTAAAGACAGTGGAGCCTATCGTGAATGACTGCGTATATGCTGAGAACCTAGCAAAAAGTTGGCACGGACAACTTCTTCGGAGGGCGCGAAAGTGACTCACCATGTTTGACAGAGCAACTTGGTTGTCAAGAGCAACGATGCTTATGTCGAAGGTCGCCTTGCGATCCGGCTCATCCATGCACGGAAATGCTCGACGGGCGAAAACAGACTAAGGAGGACATCAACACCTTTTACAGGAGCTGCTCACAGGACGGGTGTATGCGAAGCGTAGAACTCACCTCAAACTGAGTAGCAAGGATGTTGTGTTCCTTGCCACTCTTATCCGTGTATGAGCTGCGATATAGCCCCAGCATGTCATTGGCGAATTTGCCACTGAATTCCACGCTCAAGTGGCCTTTTCCCAACTAAATAAAGGAAAACGCTTTGCCGGAATCTTGACGCAACTAACCTGAAGGTTAGTAGGAAAGTCGAATGTGACTGTTTCCACTTCATCATCACTTGTCACCATGGCCGGAACTAAAATTTTCGGTCGATGTAACCAACAAGACTGGCAGACTTACTGTCTTGATAGGACGCGGACAATATGTCGAGCCCTTTGGAGTTGAAAATTATCTGTTTGGTTGCTTTGACCACCTACAACAAAACAGACCCTTGCATAAGTGAGGTTCCTGGTGGTTCTCAATAAGACAGAGCTGTGCCCAAAGCATCAGAGAGTCTACATTTTTGCATTAGGACGCAAACCCGAATAAAGTGAAGCAAAAATCACTTAGAGAAGGCATTTGACGGAGGGAGGGGAGCTACCTGCAACTCCACGGAAACCCGCCCCGTAAACGTGAAACTTGTGAAATTAGGAACAAGATCAAGCCTGTAGTTTACAGGATTGACTGTTCGGGGAAGCCGTTCATGCCTTGCGCGCACATCCGCCATATTATACGCAGCAGCTAACGATGCTCGAAAAGTAACTGGGCCTCTTTCGAAAATGCGGGTCGCCGGACCCACTGGTTGTCAGAGCATTAAAACAACTAAATGCATTAAAGTTGAACGAAAAACTTGTGCCTTGGGAGCTTTCATTTAGCAGGCGCATGCTGAACACCTCAATTAATTAGTGTAATTGAAACACTTTGCCTTGGTATTACAACTGAGCCAGTGCAAAACCATACGCCAAGGTCTAACCACTTGCCGTTTTCCCCTTGGCCTTCAAGCTCTTTAAGCGAGCAGACCGACTGTGAGGGTGCGCCTGCATTGGTAGCACTTGAGACGGCAGCAGAAGCTGAAGGCTTGCATGCCTGAAACACCATTTCGCCTCGTAGGCTCCCGACGACCCGTCATGAGAGCTGTGTTCACTGAACGCTTCTCACACATTCAAATACATGCATCACATAGTCTCTCGCCTTTTTGTGCAATTACCTTAATTAATTAAGGTGTTCAGCACGCGCCTGCTAAATGAAAGCTCCCAAGGCACAAGTTTTTCGTTCAACTTTAATGCATTTAGTTGTTTTAATGCTCTGACAACCAGTGGGTCCGGCGACCCGCATTTTCGAAAGAGGCCCAGTTACTTTTCGAGCATCGTTAGCTGCTGCGTATAATATGGCGGATGTGCGCGCAAGGCATGAACGGCTTCCCCGAACAGTCAATCCTGTAAACTACAGGCTTGATCTTGTTCCTAATTTCACAAGTTTCACGTTTACGGGGCGGGTTTCCGTGGAGTTGCAGGTAGCTCCCCTCCCTCCGTCAAATGCCTTCTCTAAGTGATTTTTGCTTCACTTTATTCGGGTTTGCGTCCTAATGCAAAAATGTAGACTCTCTGATGCTTTGGGCACAGCTCTGTCTTATTGAGAACCACCAGGAACCTCACTTATGCAAGGGTCTGTTTTGTTGTAGGTGGTCAAAGCAACCAAGCAGACAATTTTCAACTCCAAAGGGCTCGACATATTGTCCGCGTCCTATCAAGACAGTAAGTCTGCCAGTCTTGTTGGTTACATCGACCGAAAATTTTAGTTCCGGCCATGGTGACAAGTGATGATGAAGTGGAAACAGTCACATTCGACTTTCCTACTAACCTTCAGGTTAGTTGCGTCAAGATTCCGGCAAAGCGTTTTCCTTTATTTAGTTGGGAAAAGGCCACTTGAGCGTGGAATTCAGTGGCAAATTCGCCAATGACATGCTGGGGCTATATCGCAGCTCATACACGGATAAGAGTGGCAAGGAACACAACATCCTTGCTACTCAGTTTGAGGTGAGTTCTACGCTTCGCATACACCCGTCCTGTGAGCAGCTCCTGTAAAAGGTGTTGATGTCCTCCTTAGTCTGTTTTCGCCCGTCGAGCATTTCCGTGCATGGATGAGCCGGATCGCAAGGCGACCTTCGACATAAGCATCGTTGCTCTTGACAACCAAGTTGCTCTGTCAAACATGGTGAGTCACTTTCGCGCCCTCCGAAGAAGTTGTCCGTGCCAACTTTTTGCTAGGTTCTCAGCATATACGCAGTCATTCACGATAGGCTCCACTGTCTTTACTATTGGGTGTAAGGTACCACTGAGACAACGTCGTATTTGTTCCATTTTGGTTTCAAGGATGAACTCGTGTCAGAAATCATGTTAAGTTCATGTGAGGCCACCAATTTATCATTCCTGAATTGGTTAGTCTGCGCAATGATCACCACGATCCTTCACGCAAGTGTCATGTGTCTCTTTCAAATACGCGAAATGGTCCTCGCCTTCTACTCACTCCCCCTGTCATTGTTGCTTCTCGGCTCACTCACTGCTGAGTGGCATTCCTCCTCTCCATTTGAGATGGAGTAGTCCTATTTCCCCCCCCCCCCGTTGAAGTCATTGGAAACTGATTGGTAGGAAGGCTCTGAATGCCTCGCACTTTACCATTTATGGCAAAGCATGAATAAGTGAGAGGTTAGAAGTACGAACTGGTGTCACAGGATCAAGGCATACGGTGCAGAGCCAGTGTGGGCAGCATAACGCAGCAAGTTAGATGGCCTTCTACGTTTTGAAACCAGTGTCGCCTTTAAGCCTTGTAGTCATTGCCATATCCCTGCGACAGCAGGCGTTAGATGCTTTGGTACCATCCGCACACCCAACGAATAGACGGAAAGTGGTGCAGTGCAATGGCAACTTTGCATCATGGGGAGGGACAATCAATCATTTCATTTTGGTAGTTATGATTAGGCGTCTTTCGTGCAAATTTGTGCAATGTCTCTTGACTCACTCCTTTTCCGTTAAACAAACTGTTTCGACAGGAGGGCGAGTTCAGCTGAGAGCCACAGAACTGAGGACGGACTGACTTTTACTGGGCGTACTCTGCACAGCATTCACATTACGCTAACATCACTCGGGTTCATTCTACTTGCTCAGTTGTAAGACGGCGTGAAGGAAAGCAGGAGTGCAATGTTCTACCTACTTTGCATTGTGTTTTTGTCGAAATCTTTTTCCCCGATTTCGGCAACGCTGGCCTTCCTCATGCTAAACCCGTTCTGGTCTTGCCTCCTTCACGATCATGTTGTGGCTAATGGCTGTGTTGCTTGTGAGAAGAGTTTTAGAGGAATCATGCCTTATCCCTCCGCATTTGCTCTTAACGCATGCTCGATGGGGAGCTTTCGGTTACCACCAACTCCGCCCGCTCAGATTCGAGTTTGGTAAAGCTGATGTCGCCTTAGTTGTTGGAACTAAGGCATGTCTTCGGACTAAGGCTGCGTGTCACAAATGCGTCGATGAATGTCACCGCTGAATTCGCAATAGATTGATCCAGTACCAGCGAACAGACTTTTAACATGTTAAGGCAGTTAAGACTGTTGAGCTTACACTAATTAATACGGGATAGTGACGTTTGCACTTAACTTCTTCCAATTTTCTGCAGCCTGAAATCGTCCGTGTCGTTGTACCAACACCGGAAGGCTGCAGCAAACCACCTGATGGTCACAACTACGTCAAAATCACGTTTGATCGCACTCCAGTCATGGCGACCTACAGCATTGCCATGGTGTTGGGGGACTTCGAGTATATCTCTACCACTGTTCCAAACAACACCATCAGCAACGTATATTCGGCCATTTCGTTGCCGAAGCGAATCGAAATTCGTGTTTATGCACCGCTGGGCAAGCGCAACTTTGGACAGCATGCACTGGTGGTGGCAAAGAAATCACTAGCCTTCTACACCGAGCTCTTTCAATGCCCTTATGCACTGCCCAAACTGCATCTAGTGGCCATTCCCGATTTTGACTGCAGTGGTATGGAAAATTGGGGCTTGATGACCTTTAGGTGAGTTGTCGGAAGCATAGTGTTGCCTCTATTTTTGCCACACTATTCATCCTATCAAGGGGTCTGACTGACTGGGTGAGATTTGACCTCCATTTCTGCTGCCTGTCTATTTCGATGCCCTATTGAGCCCGTTGCGTACGTTTGGCTATTTAGGTGCCTTCTGCGTCCTGATGCACCCCACTCACCAGTTCTTTGAGTGCAGTTTGAGCTGGATTAGCAGGTAAGAGCACGTCAGCCCTTTGACATCGTGGACGTGCTCTTGTTGAAACGTGAGCAGACGTCTGTGGGCTTCTTAACCCCCTCAATCTCCCAATGTGGACCTGTGCATCAGTGATAAAGTCTGGTAAAGTAGGAATTGAGAAATATGGCATCGTCGTCAGTCAATAGCCACGGTGTTCCTTGGTAAGGGTACGCTGGCATATCGACCATACCAAGCCTTGAACATGCAATATGCTTTTTCACCACAACAGAATCATTGGTTGGGTAGCTTTGGAGCTCCTTTTTCACTTCACCCACAAGGACACCAGTAATGGCAATTATGCTGACTGACACCTCATGACCGCTGTGGGTGGCGACTCATTTACAAACAACGAGACACGTCTCTTCATCGCACCTACCAGACAGGAGACCTTGGTGCTTAATTGACACAGATTTTTTGGCCACGGTTGGAAAGCTCCCATTTCAGTCCTGCAGCCTTGATAGTAGCCACACTCGATTGCTCGGTGACTGCACACCCGCTCTGTGGAGCCACTGTCAAGGATGCTCAGCGTTAGAGTTTGGGTGAGTTTGTCTTCCCTGGAGGAAGACAAACTCCTACCAATATTGGTCCTCAGATGTTGTGGGGCGAGTACCATTTCCACACGACCTTCTCATCTATCGTCTTTGCATTTGTCCGCGTTCCAGAGAGACGGCGCTATTAATCGATCCAGAGAACGCCTCCCTTTTGTCGAGACAGAGCGTTGCGTTGACAGTGGCGCACGAGGTGTCACACATGTGGTTTGGCAACCTCGTGACCATGTCGTGGTGGACAGACCTCTGGCTTAAGGAAGGCTTCGCCACGTGGGCCGAATATCTTGCTGTGGACCATTGCTTTCCTGACTACGATATTTGGGTGAGTCATTCCAACCGGTAAAATAACTGGTAGTGATAGCTGGTGGGTTGTTGAGATGGGACCGAGTCGAGTGTGAATTATGCTCGCGCCGTTTCGCAACGCTTCGGCACTCCCACCGGTGGACTGCTGATTATTCACGCTAGGTGCGTGGTCAACTTCGCGATGTCTTGAAGCCTACCCATCATCAACTGCATTCACCTAGATATTCACACCCAGATCCCACTTTGTGGTGGATCAGTGGGAGGATAAAACACCCACCACTAGCCTCTCGGAGGAAGTTCGAGCGCCACAGTCGAAGCATTTAATTGTTCATGACTGATAGATGGACCTTCGTGGTCGGTGCGTTGCGGTAACCGTCGGCATCTCACTAGATGATAGTTGACCAAAGATCATGGCGGAATCTTGTGTTGGTTTTCGCAACGAAGTGTCTTCGTGTCGGAAAAGAGGGGTTACCACTCGGCCATCAGACAAGAATCAACTATCGCAGTCCAGGTGTTTGCGTGTCATGAGGGCGTGATTTGGTCTTCACGTTAGGGACATTTAACATCTGTTTTGTTCCAAGTCCGGTCAGTCGAGTTGGTACATGATTTTGGACAACTGGTCAGACGTGACGCTCTTGCGTCTGATGGGCAATTGCATTCGCTTGCAATAATGCTATTCGCTTGCGGATGAGAAGGAACCTCATTCCCTGTCTCCACATTGGGCGTACATCAGCATAGATGCATCTGCTCTCGCAGCACAGACTCATATCATCTGCCTTCATTTCTCAGCGGTAAACGATGGGCCGTTGTGCCGATGTCTCATGACCAGCCCAAAATTCATCTGGTAGAGATGAGCTGTCTGCATTCGGGGATGACAGCCACAATTATTGCTTAAGGGCTTGATTTCCATCGGGTTTGCAGTCGACCTGGACGCAGTCTAGTGGTGCACCTCTCCTCACCTTTAAATTTGTCGGCATTCATGGGTTACTTTGCCTGCCCTACGCTTGATTTTCTCCATAGCTCGCTCTGCTTCGAACCCTTTCCAAGTGGTTGATTTTCGTTGCTTTTAGACCCACTTCGTGTCGTCGGATTACACTCGAGCACTGCAGTTAGACGAACTGAAAAGCAGTCATCCCATTGAGGTTTGCATTGCACTTCACCCATTTCTGCTACTTAGCTGCTCGCCTTTTCATGTGCACTAGAAAACGGCCCGACCTCTTGCCCTTTTCACTTAGGTTGAAGTGAACAGTGCTCAAGAAGTGGAGGAGATCTTCGACGCAGTGTCTTATCAAAAAGGCAGCTGTCTCATTCACATGCTCTATAACTACATGGGGCACCATGTGAGTGTATTGGATTATTCCTGTTACCTCACTTTGCTCTCAATCCTCCTTATCCTTCCAATTGCCACGCTTGCTTCTATCATGCGCTTTTTGTTCCTCGAACAAAATCTGGGTTTATTTCCCCCCTTTTTCATGAACTGCAAGGCGAATTAGTTGAATGTGAACTTTTCTGCAATCATGAGGTCTTTTCCCCCTCTCCTCCCCTTTCTTCACGTTCTAATCCATTCGGTTTTCAGTGAACAATCCAGCACGGTAGAATGCTTGCCTTCACCACAAAGCACATCATCAAAAGCCAAAGCTTTGGCATTGTCAATGGCATCATGCAAGTCCTTTCCCTTGTCACCATTATATCTGCCTCACGCCTTTCTGTTCTCCTCCAATTTTACCGGTTTCTCCATACTGCCTTCCTATGTATGGATCGCGTCACCATTCCGTTCATGTGTATGACTCCGCTCTGCCATTATAGCTTACAAACAGTTGGGAATTTGTTGCCGCACTGCTTGACACGTTACGATTTGCCACTAACATTGCTGTCCAGTTCGATTTCTGGAGAAAGCACGATTTGACTCGTCGTTATCTTATAAGAGAGGGTCGCTGCTGCATCGCAGACATTGTCGTTCGGCGGTTTTAAAAGATAACTTGCTTTCCTAGCAAATCCTTTGCAATTATGACCATGGGGCCGAGGTGGACGGTGACTGGAACTAACTGAACTAACACTTAGGCGGGCGGGCGGGCGGGCGGACGGAAAGCAACTGCACGTTGGAAGGAATGGGATGTGCCCGTCTATGAGGCCATTGATGATAAGTATGGAGACTTACGCTCAGAGGTGGTTTCTCCACATACATGTGTTGCACCAAGACTGTCTCCCTCTTCTGAGGGTGTATGACGGGCACCATTTAGAGCCGTACCACTTCCAGGGCGTTGTGGAGGCAGAGCTGCACAAAAACGCTTGTTCAGAGCAAGCTAAGAGGAGCTTATTGGTGTCTGTGTTCACGAAATGCACTATAGCATCAGCTTAGGCAAATGAGCACGGTCTAGACTGGGTCAAGTGATTGATTAACGAGGCTTTTCCACCCAAGCTCTTCGTGTGGCGAATTGCATAATACTTGCGTCTAATGCCTTTTGCAGCAATTTCAAGACGGTTTGAAGGCCTACTTTGAAAAATTCAAATATTCCAATGCTACGACTTAGGATCTGTGGACTGTCCTGCAGGCCACGAGTGATTGCGATGTGACCGAGTTCATGCCGCTGTGGACGAAACAAACAGGCTATCCCGTGGTGTCGGTTCGTCTCATTCGTGCACCGGACGGAAAGTGCAGCGTTGGACTGAAGCAGAAACGCTTTCTTACTGACGGCAGCTCCACCAATGGCAAGCGTCTCTTTCTTGGCATTCGCCTCCGAAGTAGATTAACCTAATCCACCATCCTCTTCCTTTCGCCAGCGTGCACCGTCACTAAGGGTGATGCTGCGATGGTTGAGGTACTTGGAGAGGGTTTTAAAGGCTCCTTACTAGTAATTGACCACATCCCATCAACCTATGCTACCCTTACCTTTAAGGCCACTTGTCTTAAATCTCCAAATGGGTTTGCAAAAAGGAGTGTGTCAGGGCTTCGGTTCTTCAAAGAACCGATGGAAGGAGTTTGTTTGGCCCCACGTCCTAGCTTTGCACTGGACTACCCAGTATGGATCGGTGAAATTGGACAATGTTTATGCAGAAGTGAACGCTTCGCACCTTCCCTTTAATGTGCATAGGCGAACAGCCACAACACTGGTGCATCCCACTTCTCGTCTGCGCCGTAGAAGACTCCGAGCAGCTACTTCTTCGCAAGGTCGTCGATATCCCCTCCTCCACCTCGAACCCTCGGGAAGTAATTTGCTCCCTATCCCATCCTGTTTCATCTCATGGGATTCGCCTTAAGCCAAATGCGGTTGGGTTCTACCGCGTGCTTTACGAGGCAGCCATAATGAACACTATTATGGAGGCCGTCAGCAGTGGCACTGTGCCAGAACGCGACCGCATCACTCTGTTAGACGATCAATTTGCTTTGGCTCGGGCGGGCTTTCTTAGGCTGGATGAGGTGCTCCAGTTCTGCCGCGCATTCGTTAAGGAGACGCGACACCGTGTGTGGTTAGTGCTGTCGGACGGATTGGCACAGGTTCGAGCGCTCCTTGAGGAGGCGACTTACCCGGTGGGCGATGAGGTGGTTTTCCCCGAGGCGAGCAAAGGGATTTGCGGGTTGAACAAGTTGTGTAGTGAGCTGGCGCTGCCGGTGTATGAAAAGATTGGTGAGTGTGGTTTAGCTTGTTTCAATACCAATTTGATCTGGCGCTTTCTTAAAATACGTAGTCGAAGTAAGCCCAAGGTATTTTGATGAGCAGATTTGCTGATGTGTAGACCATTAGCGAAAAACTGCTAGGCCTAATGATCTAGCCAAAAGGCAGTCCGACCTCCCACCTGCGTCTTTCACCCTTGTTCCTATAAAGGAATGGGTGAGTAGAGCATTATGAACAGTTGATCTAGATGCATAAATGAAAGCATGATGGTGGGTTGAAGAGGTTGCGAATGCTTGAGAGCACCAAAGTTGGTGGGCCAAGGAGGTTTGGGCTAGGTCAAAGTGGCCGGTTTGCTGAGTGGACTTGGGTGAGGGAGTGAACGCCTAGGTTGGTGGGTGGACGCATCTATTTTCAAGAAGGATCGAACGATTCAAGTGAATGCATTGGATAGATGAGTCAGAGGTGTTTAAACTTGAAGCTGTGAATGCAGCCACTTTCCTCTCCTCCAAATCGCCCTCTGCATTTCATTCTTGTGCTGTCAGGCTTCGAACCAACCTCCACGGATTCGAACAACGACCGCCTTCTTCGTCCCATTATCATCTCCATCCTTGGCCGCATCGGCCACGCCGATGTGATCTGTAGGGCCCAAGCTGCCTTTCGGCGTCATTATGCAGCTGTGGTCTCTGCACCTGGGGATGAGGATGGAGCGAACCAGTCAGAACGTATCTCACCAGATCTTAGGGCTGCAATCTACTCCATTTGCATGCGCAACGGTGGCGTTGAGGAGTTTGGGAAACTTTTGGAGGTGAGTTAGTGTTGGTGGTGGAGGGCTTTTAATTGGTTGTGCTGGTTGCATTGCTGCTAATACAACCTCAGAGGAAGATACGCTACCACATCTCGGGTTTCGTAATGCAAGCCAATTGTGATTGAGTGTTTGCCATCGCTTTCATGGAGCCGATGCTGGTGGAATTGACTTCATGTGCATTTTGGCTTGAGGAGTGAGGTCTTGAAGAGGTTCGGAGGAGTGGGCAGAGTAGAGGGTGGCTTTTCTGTCGGCTCTTCTAAGGTGGACGTCTTTCATCTGGGCCGGTTGGATGGAAAGGCTGATTGGCATGTGCAAGGAGTCAAGAGTTGGGATGGTATGTTTGGTGCTAAAAGGATGCGAGCGCGATTGTTTGCTTCTTTACTTGGGTGGAGTTCCCCATGTCACACCTTCCCCACGCAAGGGGAAATGTGTTGCACGCAGTGAATGTGGGGAGTGGGGTTGTAGGCGCAGGCTGGATGGTGTTCTGTGGCAGCAGACAAGTGTGAGGATTGGGCAGCTAGATTAAGCAGATGCCGAATTGGGGTAATGTGAAGATCAGGGACGAACTGCCGGAAGGAATGGGCAGAGTCAGCGATTTCCTCTTCTTCTCTACCAGCTGCTCACTCAGTCGACCATGAACGACGAACGCGTCCGCATTCTCTCCAGTCTCGGCGCCACCACCAATGTCGACATTATCGGGCGCATCTTCGATCTCACCTTCACGGAGTGTGTGCACAAGCAGGACCGATTCCACCTCTTGCTGGGGGTCACCGAGTCTCCGGGTGGTCGACGAGCTCTGTGGAGACTCGTGCGAGATCGCATCTCAACGCTGTCCGAGGATCTAGGCACCTCGCACCTCCTCGCCCGAGTCCTTAAGGTAGGCTGAACAGAGTAAGAGCTATTTCATTGTTGTGTGCAAGAGGGAAATAAAAGTAGATTAGTAGACTAGGGGGTGATTTGCCGGAGGGCTTTGAAAGGGTAAGAAGGCTAGCACGTCTTTGGGTTCTCCCGAAGCGAATGAATTTGTGCAGTTTGATGCATTGATGGCTTGGTCTGGGATTACGGATAGCCTTCTCTAACTGAGCTGAGCATCCTGTTCGTTATTCTCCTACGTAGCATTTATTTAGACAACAGGTACGCAGGAACTTTGATTTCTCTTGTTCTGAGGCACCTATTTGCCTTATTCCACCTCTAGGGCAGTGCTGCCGGTTTCGCTTCGGAAGAGCGCTACAACGAAATCGAGGTAAGTGCCATCCTCCCTTCTGAATGCTTTCTTGTCAAGCTCAGACAAGGTTTCACAATTCACTGCACATCTCCCCAGACCTTTTTTGAAGGACACGACGTACCCTGTCCACGGGTGATTCAACAGACACTGGAGTCTGTGAAGATCAATGCGGAGCAATGGAAACGTGACGGAGAGGTGGTGTGCAATTTTTTATGCACACTGCTGTGTTAATGGAGTGTTTTGCCTCTTATTATTACTACCCAATCCCTACATTCCAATTGCCAATTTCTTTGGTTGCTTTTCCAACGGTAAAATACAACAGTTACGTTAAGTGAGACTCGACTTTTGAGCCCCTGAGTAAGGGACAAGATAAAACTGGCGTCCGGATGGATGGATGGATGGATGGATAGATGGATGGATGGATAGATGGATGGATAGAATTAATGAGTTGGATGTGGATGATGAGAAATGGAAAGGCACTGCATTGGTAGTTGAGTGGATGAGTAGAAACGTTGTTGACTGGATGAACTGATGGGCGACGGGTAAATAGATGGTTGTAGTGATGACTAATTTGGTGCTTGAGTGGGGAGTACAATATGGTGAGTGGACGGAAGAGGGCCTGGTGGGAAATATTAAGTCACCCCCTTTGTCCATCAAACAAAATTCGAGATAGTGGACACTGGTATCTGAGTCCCCTCCAGAGAAGTTGCAAGGCTCTCGCATCACCCGTGAACCGGGTGAGAGGCAGCAGATGGCTACGCTCCCATCGTGGAGGTGAATAGAGAGCACTCATGACGATAATCCGAAAGAGGAGGTTGAAAGGACGGTCAAAGAACAGCGACACTTATCCCTATTGCACTGGATTCTTCGCAGATAGCCTGGGCAGGCTGTGGTTAGCCTCATTGGCGTGTCACAGCTCTGTGGCATTAAAACACTCAAGAGGTGGCAAGGAGAGTTAGCACCTCAGGCTTCGCAAAACATTACTGGAGAGCAGGATGTACAGGCATTCACACCTGCATTTAACAGGTGGAGAGAATCTACCAAGGTTACTCACACGCCACATAGACGCACAACAATGGAACTCGGCCTCAAAAGACCTTAGTGTGATCTTTTGTATGCACTTCTGTTATCGCCTGTGCAGTGCCGACGAGAGACTGTAGTGAGCACTTGTTTGCATGCCAGACCTGCAGGTAGAGGTGACTTTTATTGCCATCAAACATTTGCTAAGCAAGCTTACAATGCATTGGCTATTTTTGGATGACTTCCTCGTTCACTCACGTCCCCACACTCCTGAAGTACACTCCGCATCAGCCGTTGGAGATCATGCCTCTTTCGCGCGGGCGTTTGTGGTGCACAACGGACGCATCTGTCAGTCGTGATTCCTTTGTATGCTGCACACCTAACTATCGCCTCGGAGCTTCACTTCCCACCACTCGATGCAGTTCGGAGGTGTGGATTACACCCACGGCATCAGTAACAGACAGCACTAGTAATCTGGATAGTTAGGTGTCCAATGCCCCTCTTCACGGGAAAACTCGGTGCCACAAAACCTACCCGTGAGAAGGGTTCATTATTATAGATCCTTTTCCCTGCGTGGTAAGATCGC
Source organism: Taenia multiceps (assembly GCA_001923025.3). Classification (NCBI taxonomy): domain Eukaryota; kingdom Metazoa; phylum Platyhelminthes; class Cestoda; order Cyclophyllidea; family Taeniidae; genus Taenia; species Taenia multiceps. The sequence continues at coordinate 151,362 of CM010312.1, read as the reverse complement.
GTAAACACACCTTAAATTGGCAAAACTGAATGACGGCGTTTCATAACAATGACCGAGGTGTGCGCAGTTCACCAGCTCAAAACCTAACCAGACAGGTGCTAAAGGCTGCTGAAATTAACACCTACGGGTGACGTTAAGTGGGTAGTGAGCGCATTGGTAATTCAGCTAGGGATCCCCATAATATCCACTCCGCTTGTGAGAAGCAACAAATTTGGGGTGATCTAAGGTCACCTGTCCATCGCTAGGGCGTGGTTCTCCCAATTTATACGAAATTGTGGATAAATGGGTGGAATGCATCTTTCGAGTCTCCCCTTCTTCTACTACACAGCTACACTCAGATAATTTGCATCTTACTCATCGCAACTCTACTCGCACCTCATCTCCGTCACCCACGCATCACGGGGCTGCCTGACTCACCTCTTGAAAGGGGATAATTCTGATCCAAAACCATTCGCATACCCACTGACCTGCGTGCTGTGCCTAGGCTGGCACACCAAAAACTGCTCCTAGACCCACCCGGTAAGCCAACAATGCCGTGAGGACATTGTGAAACGCCTGATTGTCTCCTCTTCCCTACAGTGAGGAAGGAGTTGATGGAAGCCCTTCAATCCAATGAAACCTCTATGCTCATCAAATTGCACGACACCCGTCTTAGGGAACGCAACTGACAAAAGACAAAGTGGCTTCAGCCACACCACATTCAAACAGTCTTCTCGGATGGCCACTATGGCAGCTGTCGTCAAGTCATCTCTGGCAGTCGTTCAGACGTGACTTACAGTTTGTACACCATCCTGAAAATTGGTGCTTGCATCGTCACTGATTTTGGACAGATGGGAGAAATATAATAAGGTAAAGTGAACCGTTACCTCAGAGCGCTTCTAGACGCTCCAGTCCAATGTGATCGACTTAGTGCATCAGAATAATCGTCTTCTCGTTCTCTCGACTAATCCCTCCCTTCCGATGAAGTTTCATTTGTATTATCTCACGTAGCTTGCACACAGGTAGATAGGCAGAAGGATAGGTGGGCAGACAATGGGAGTTGATGGCTCACGATTCTCCTCTTAGCGTGCTTACTGTCGGGGCGATTCGATAAGACTTGAGTAATGTTACTGCGTCATTCTACGCCAAAGTTTGTTGAGAGAGGGAATACGGCTCCAACCTCTGCCCAGCAGCATTTCAAACGATCTTCGTCCGAGTATGGAGGTGATTTTTTAAACCATCAAATGACTACTAATACCGGGTGGCTACACGAAGAGCTAAGAGGATGATTATGACGCGTATTCTCAAATCTGCAAATTGAACGCTACTCGGTTTCTGCCCCTTAGTAATGGCGAAGCGATTAGTGTAGCTCGTGGAAGTCTTCCTGCAAAATCGGATTGCGCGCGTCACGTGATTTGTATCAGAAAGAGCCCTTTAGAAAAGGCGTTTGCCGTGGCGTCACTATGGGGCATAGCAGTGGTGGCAGCCTTTCTCCACAGTACGCCGCGAATCCAGGTGCCGGAATTGGTGACTTCTCCGCATCAATGTCGGTGGGCTCGAAAGTGTGAGCATTTGCAAAAGTTGATTCGCATCGTCACCACACTCATTATAGGGCACTATCACCGCACTAATTGGCGCATTGCTTGTTCCTCCACAAAACAACGAAGACGCCTGCATAAAAGTGGTAAGTCTTGGACGCTTGCATTGATCCTACCTGAATGCAAGCCCATTCCTATTTTGCATCTAAACCAAGGCTCTTTCTGTTTCTAGCCACAGAACCAATACCCGTTTTCATACGAAGCATGCGTGCTTCCATGTCAGATTTGAGTCTCGGTAAACACGACACAAACGTGTTACACGTGTTAGCAGACCACCAGTATTGCTTGTGGACTAATGGTCTCATGGCGCGAACACGCATCTGGGGTCCTGCTGTCACTGTCAGGACAGCAAGCTGTGCGTGTCTGAGCCGAGGTTGTAGGGGAGCGCGTGGGAGAGGGTGAGAAGCTGGAACCATCTAGCCATCAGTCGTGACCCTTCAGTCCAAACCACGGATAACTCACCTATCCAGACCACCCAACTGCAGTCATGCTTTAGGCATTAGCCACCTTCATTTTGGTCATCTACTCTGCACGTAAGCCCTGCTCTGTCTACGAGACCAAGAAATCACACTTCATGTCATGCATCACAGCACCACTAGTCGCGGCAACTTCTTTCACCAGTCGCTACCTGTTAATCGGTGGTCGAGATCAGTCCACAACTGCTAGTTCATGCCGCACGTTCGACAGGAAGGATGGGAGGAGGAGGATTTCTGTAAGAATTGCATCAGAAATGGAATGTATTCAGTCCCCAAGTACTGAACATCAAGCTCCGTAAAATGAAGGCAGTAGTCTGAATGTCATGGGAATGCACACGAGATGTGCACTTCTACCACCAGGCATGATCAGGATCGGTGCTGGTGTAATACTGACCAAACCACCGCATTTTCCTTCTCGCCCACTCTCAACCTCTTCTGGAATTGGGAGCTAAAATCGTATAGCCATCCCGACAGAACATGCGTTAGTGCCGGTTGCACTTCCTCCCCTTCCTACTTGCTAGTCTTCACTCCTTTTCCTTCAATGCGATGCACGTGTGTGACAGGCGAACCCACCTATGCAATGTGACGGTTGACATATACTTGACCCAGAAGATGGGCTCGCTCACATACTCCAAGCAAGCTCATCATTTGTTGGATGACTTGCGTTTTCCTTCTCCTGCCACTAACACTTCCATTTGGACTACCGATTTCGGTCAACCCATGGAAGTGTTTTCATCTGCTCTACCATTTACATCTCAGCGCCGATGGCAGTGCTGGAGACTAGGCAGGACTAATCGACTACTGCTAATGAGTCAGTAGAGCAGTGTTTCCGCCCACTGAAGTTGCTGACCCGATGTGAGAAGTTCGGATACGGAAAAATGAGGAGAAAATGGCTCTGGTGGCAGGTGTGATTGTGATTATCTGCGATCTGATCTCCATCGCAATGTCATGCAACCCTCCATGCATCGGTGGTTAAGGTACCCGCGCAATCTGATGTTTTAAAATGCTTCGGGAGATGAAAGCATAGATGCAGTCTGCCGAACACGTTACACTGGCGAATTATTAAATTGTTGGTCATTTCAAGGCACCCATCCATCTTTCATTTTTGTTCTTCTGGGTCAGTCGGGAAGATTGGTGCAATTGATGCGGTGGTGGCATCGCGCTAAGGCACCTTGCTTCTCACTGAATAGGGTGGAATTCTGCCTGTAGGAAAGCCTTCCAAATGAGCGTTTGGAGAATTTGGTGGGGCGAGTGACAGCTCATAGAGAAAGTGTTTGATGCAATGTGCTGCAATGGTCAGGAATTGGGTAGCAAGAGGTTTCCCTTCAGCTGAGGACTATCAGCTACCAGAGGAGGTGCGAGCATGGCTGGAATGCCAAGTTGGAGGCCATCGATAGCGAGGAGAGGCGGCTGACTAATAAAAGGAGATTAACATACCTCCTCAGGTCGTATTGGCGATGGGCTTCAATCGCAACGAGTTAAAGTTCTTAGCACAAGCCAACCAATCTGCCACGTAGTCACTCAGCCCAACCATCAAGAGGCATAAAATCTGGGTGATCGATGCAAAGCAAGGTCATTGTCGTGCACCAAAGTCTGTTGGATTAATTAGGACATGGATTAGCCGAGATCCGGCTGCCACTGCTCTTACGAAAAGATGAGGTGTTGGTGAATGCACTGGCAGTGCTGTGCAAGAAGCAAAGGGGGCGAGTTAATGCCCGTCTAGAAATAATATCACAAAGGATCGCTTAAACAAATCGAGTGATATGGAACCAAGGAAGAGGCGGCGATATGAGCTGAGGCAAGTACACCAGATTCAGAAAGACAGTATGCCAAAATGATCTGCACTGTGACAACCCAGTGAGCAAGCTTTTGCTTGACCCGATGTGCATGCACCTAGCCAAACCATGAACCGGTGAAGGTTCTAAACCAGCAACTGAATGGAAGAACTGAAGTCGGATCCGGTACCTTCCGTGTTGTCAAAAGCTGCAGGAAGTAAAGTCTGTGATAAACGATTCCTGTAGCATGGTCAACAGAACAGCTGTTGAACTCCAGCAACTTATCAAACATTCTCATGATCGGTATATTGCAACCATTGCAGCCTATCTATTACAACGACCAGCACCTCAGAACTTTTGATCAATCAAAAAAGACTGCCAATGAGCCCACACATACATTTCAATGTGAACGCCTACAGGGGTGAGCCAATCCACATATGCGCTAGACACCTTTTGACACCATGTGAAGTACGTGGCCGCGACAGATGCCACTTCAAAGACTTACGCCTTTGTGAATTAGTGGGTCATTTATAGAACGACAATTGCTATTATTAATCCATTCCGTAGAGGCTGACTAGAGAAATACCGACGGAAGCCCTTCACTGCTTAACAGCCACCTCATCACAGGTCTTGTAACATGATTAGTAGGTGAGGCAGGAACTAAACGGGAGAGGTCAAAATTGCTTCCAAAACATCGTGAGGATAGTGGAAATCAGTCCAGCATGCTGTGACCCATCATCATCCAAGAAGCTGATAACAAACAGGATAGGCAGCGCAGCCCCAGCCCAAGTTCAACTTGAACAGCAAATGAATAGAAGCCAAACAGCGAAGCAAATGGGCATAAAGTGCCAACGATTATGCCACCATCACAGTTATACGCTCAGGCAGTGATAAGCAGGCTCTCCAGCTAGCAAGCGCACCACCCTCCTTGCACCAGCAACGAGGGACAGGTCATTAGACTTAACTTCCCCATCATGGATGCATGGGTGACTGAATTTGGAGCACATCGACGGGGTACACAGCCTTCTTTCCGCTGATCGAAATTGATGAATTGTAGGCGCATGCGCACCAATGCTACTGATGTCATCAAATTCGCATTTTGTGCTAAACCAAACAGAATCAGCGTGTCAATGAGCACATGCGTCTATTTGTAACGTCAGAGGTTGCTTCTATTCTACTGCTGCTTCAATCCCACACCCAATAAGTACTCTATCACCAATTGCTAACACTAATGAACGCTGGCAATTGCATGGGATTATTTGATGTTCTACCTCGTGCTGTCACTCCCAAGTGGGTGGTGGTGGATGGGTGTGGAGGGCAAGGAATTGGAGCAACACGTGGGAACGGCTTCGAGGAGAACAGACGAATTAACCTTAGAAGGGAGTGAACCGGATTTCAAAGACACCGTTGACACTCGCACTACCAATTGCACCCTGACTGTGGTCACCGAGGGCGCAAGATAACCCGTCAAATAACAGACGACCAGGCACCTGCGAGAGCATGTCGCCACGTAATGAGCTCTGTCTCTGGGCTGCAGTGCACACCTGAGAGGCTGAAGGCGTAAAGCTTGGTTGCCTCAGCCTGGTCGGATGGCCGCTTGCACTACTCCCAATAGTGGTGGTCAAGTGTACGACTCAAAATGAAATTCAACCCTCGTCATATTGCCAGTGGCAATACTACTGAAATCCGGACAATTGTGTGGCAGGTCTCAATGCGCAAGATGTGCAAATTGCCTGCAATTTACCTATTTGTGGATCGTAAGAAGATACGGGTTTAGTTACCCCTAGGAGTGAGAGCACCTCCAAGTAAGTAGCAACTCGATACTATTGTTTATCTCCCCTACCGTGGAATGCACTCTGAGTTGGTTGAGCAAGCACCCCACTGGCTGCATGTAAATGAAGGGTATTTCAGGTTGCGGAATCTGGCAGCACCAATACATTTCGCTACATTCCAATTCGTCGATCGACCCCAAAATTGACTTATCTGATACAGTTGCATCCTACCGGTTTCAGCGCACATTTCGCATGCAGCTTCTCATTCGAAGGTGGCATACGGTCTATGCATCGCGGTTAACATTACCAATCCGTTATTATGCCTTGCCTTTTGGAATTCGCCAAAAGCTATAAAGGTGTACCACCACCCACGTTTTCATCCATCTACCAAACTGCCTGTCTTTGCATGCCTGCCAATCTCTCCGATGGCTTGATTGTTACACTCGCCTCTCCCTCCACCCGCTTAAATGCTGTCCCACCACCAATCCATCGCACCGTCATCCACATCTCACTCAGAAGTAACAAGACTTCGTTGAGCAACACAGTGGACTATAATTACAGAACGAGGATTCTAATCACAACTTGTATTAAGGCGACACCAAAACATCCTCTTCAGTCGCATACACAGACGAATTCACACTGGAATGAAGGCAGACGGTCATTAGCTAGGTGCTGCTGTCTGGCTTCACGCTGTTCATTTGAATATATGCATGCAACCCACCGAAGATTGCGATTTTGACGGTGCTGCTGGCTCCGTCAATGTCGACGGAGGATAGAGTTGTACTGCTCTCCGCACTTTGCAAGACATCAGTAACGGGAGAACGTGAAGCCTACTAGAACTTTCTCGTTTCCCCACTGGTGTGGCAACGCCTCCCGTGAAAACTTCTCCACATCCTCTTCACCCTCATCGCCTCCTTCTCCTGACCCACTCTTCCGCCCTCTTCTGCTTGTGCTCACAACTTCCAATTTGTCCGCTGTTGTGATCAAGCAAAAATGGAAGAAGATGGTTGTAGAACTTGGCAAAATGAGACAGAAGTAGAGGTCGATAATTCACTTTAGCATGGGGACCTACGTTGAGTGAGTGATGCTGCAGTTGATGGTAGTGGCAGAGCATCCAAGATTGGCGTTCTTGGCGAGGGCATCAATAGCGTCCTCCACGTTCATGTCAATGGCGACTTCAAGGGCAAAAAGTGAATGACGTGAGTGTGGCGAGCAATCTCTTGCAAAGGGAGTGATTGGAGGCACCGGTGAGGTGGAAAACGCGTCTTCCCTGCGTAAGTATCTAAGGAGTCACAGTGAATCTTACCAACCACAATGTCCACTGCGGTCAGGCAATACGCCAAACCCACTGACTCGGCGGTGAGTGCGAATCCACTGATGATAAGCGAAGAGGAAGTAGATGAGGGTAAATATCCGCTGCATGTCCAGTGCCGTCAGAGCTTTCACTATGACGCTCATATCATGAGGCGTAGAACGTTTAGCAGATAGTCACAGCTCATATGACGTTCCAAGCTTAGTGTGTCGATTGACTACCTGATTGATTACTTCCTGCCTGCTGGCTTGCTTTCATTGTGACTTCAGGAACTCAATAAGACCGGATTTGAACCACATGCTCTGCGACGCGAGTGTACAACGAGGTGTCAAGTCAGGGGAAGACACCTACCATTAAAGCTAGTCTAGCGCTGAATAGGCTATTCATGATTGTAGGATGCAACAGCATTCTATAGCTAATCGCTCAACTACATTCTACCGAAGTTGATAGAAGTAGCCCTCATGTCAACAGTTAAAAAGCACTTTCGAATTTAGGTGATCCTCTTGGACAAGGTAGAGCAGCAGTTAGGCGCTACACATTTGCATAGTCCAGCTATTTGCATTACGTGATCCAACTACTCCTCAACAGTATGCAATCACCCCACTGCATACCACTTCAGCCTCAACACATTTGGTGAGTACGAACTCACAACCATTCACTCCTCTCTGTAAGCGTTGGATACCAGTTTTCGGGGAAAACCCTCACCCATTCCTGATGCTGCATCTGTGTTACCATTTATTCTGCACATCTTTCTTCTACCACCGATTACTAGCAATAGGACAAGGAAGAGTGGCTGGTTTTGCTTGTCAGAAGAGCAGGCGGAGAATAGGATGAGATGTCATCAGTGCAACGCCAACATGGCTCACTCAAACCGACACCTCCTAACCGCACCACAACGAAGTACTTGGCTGCAAAATGGTAAAACGGATGCAAGCCGCCTCTGCAACCTAGAATAGCAGCTACCGAAGCACTGTTCCTCAAATTTGCGGCTGCTAGGGTACGCCTGCATGACAGAAAACTGTAACCACGACGATCAAATTATGCGCATAAATTAAATGCTCTGTGTTTTAGCTTCTTTGTAATGAAGAGGTCCAATCAATTCTGAAAATGCTTACTTAAAAATCGCTTCGACGAAGCAAAGAGGCGCACATTTAGCCTACCCTAAGAACCTAGTCACAGACAAGGACATGTCCAGCGCCTACGCCTACACAACGAGGTAGAGTTCAACCAACCCAATCAACCCAATTGGAACAGCAAAACCCTTATCGCATTCAACGACAGGACAGCAGCCCACAATTATTTGTGAAAGGGTAGCCTAGGCAGGGGTCACCTTTACGACGCAGAACAGGCACCACTACAAAGCATCAGCAAAGGAAATATGAGGTCAAATCGATGTTATGGTCAGGCGGAAAAATCCCCACCAACTATCGGCTAGTATGAAAAGAGAGATAAATGAAACATTTGGATTAAATTGAAAATTACTACTAACTAGGCAAATGGGCCAAATTTGATTGAAAACAGCATTTGCGAAAAAAGAAAGACTTGCGTTTAAAATAAATCAATGCCCTTCATTTCCTTCCCATTCCTTTCTGTAAGGGGTCAACGAGCAGCAAAAATCACATTTACGAGCGGTCCCGCCACCTCTAGACTCCGCACTACCAAATCCAATGATCCCACTGGTAGGCAACGAGGAAGCAGCGAGAGTAGCAGAACCATCGTCAGTTGCAGCGACTTCGTATTAGAGGACAACAAGAGTCATCAATACTTCAGCAGTAGCCTTGGCCGATATCATCAGCAAGATCATGCATCTGCACTACCCAAAACAAAAAGGGGCAAAGAAATGGAGCTAGGGGTACGATATCACTAAAATAGAGCGTTTGGTAGAATGGAAACAAACGAAAGACACGGGGTGCCTGTGGGAGCGCAGAGTGCGATACAGTGGCAGACGGAGGCAGAGACGTCGAAGGAGCCATCGGGAGACCCACGTTGACGGCCGTGGCTGCGGTACCGTATTGGAAGGCTAAAGGCGGTAGAGGTGTTAATTTACAATTAGATGTCTGTCACTGCTTTGCTGCGTCGCATTCTCGTCGCTAGGCGAGGTAGAATTGAATAGTTGACACAATTCGGAGGCGTCAAATAAAAGCAACTGACCAGATGAGAACACTTTCGATGAGGTACAAATGAGTAGACTTCAACTTCAAACTGAGAATAACAACCGAAACCCAACCGAAAATGACGCCTGCAAATCAAAC